>JAMKCH010049360.1:0-19304 GCA_023653785.1 Ophioderma brevispina | reverse complement strand
TGCCCTAATGTAAAGCTTTCCAACAAAAATATCCCCATCTGAAAGGATTAAGCTGAGAAATGTTTCTTTGGTACAAAAATTGTGCAATTTCTAATTTCGTATAGGAGCAAATACAAAATTCAGCCTATGTTTTACATTGAAATATAGGCAAATCAAAATCACCTTTTTTCTTCTCTTTTAAGACATTTCTGTAGCAAAATACAAGGTAAGAAATCTATTGAGTGTCTAATCTATTTGAAATTACTATTATGACACAATATTTGGGTGCCTCAAAATCTCTTGTTGCACCTTTAAATGATTTAATATCATTTACCACAGGCTCATTTATACTGCAATCTAAGTAAGACTATTTCTAATTCTGTACTTCCCACTATGACAGTGTTTTGACTCTCTACTTTCCATGATATATTTTGAAGTAATCCATTCCTTTAAGCTCCAAAAAAAAATTATGAATCTTTCATGAAGCTGAAGAGCCACTGTACTCACTTTAAAGCTTGACAGACAAAGGCCTTGAACTGAGCATCGCTGCTTCTTCTAAGAGGCTCATGAGATCCATGCACATAGTCTATGGCTGCAAGTAAAGTCTGCTTGGCTGTGATAGCAGTGCCTCCAATTATGTCCAGATCAAAGGACTGAGACAACTTCCTGGCTGTAGATGTGGCATATTCCTTGCCATGCTAATGAAAAAAAGAATGCATCCAGAGGTCAAGCGTGGACATATTCAGAATTGCCACTCCCAGGCTTGATTACAGGAAGGGAAGATGCATGACTACCAGGTTCTACAAGTTGCTTATTTTGGATTTGGGAGGTTCTCTATGGGGGAGAGGGGTATGCGGATAAAGAAGTGAAAGTATGGCAGAGGAATATACAGAGATGTAAAAGAGGAGGAGTCCCTTTTCCTGAAAATCCAAAATTTGAACCGACAGCAAGGCCATATTTTAGCGTAGCATCCAGGGAAGCTCTACGGAACATATTTTCTTACAAGATTTTAGGGGACAAGACCTTCTCTTAAATAAATTGACACTTAAAACTTGGTTTTTGATGGAGTTACCTTATCATTAAAGGTGCATTTCGTGATTCCAGCACCTTCTGTTTTATTCATTTTTCACCAGATATCCTTGAGAAAAGCTTATTCACAAAATTTGAGTTGATCCCAATCTTGCGGTTTTGTGTTATGAGCAATTGCTTGTTTCCCACGGTCCCATAACTAGGCCACTGTGCTGTAATTTCTGTCCGTTTACGGACAGAAAATACAAAATTGCGAATTTCTTACAGATACGACCGAACTTGCACGTAAGATTAGGTACACATGGATTAATAAGGTTAACGGTTCAGATGATATAAAAATCTCGACTTTTTTAGGTAATTAAGTCGGTGAGATGAGGTTGTGGATCACGAAATGCCCCTTTAACAGTTTGATCAAAGAAATTGAAAAAAAAAATAGAAAAGTTACATCTCTGAATATAAACAAAAATGTAAAACAATACCCTATGTCACCCACGAATCAATCTAAGCAATTTTATGATACTAAGGTATTAGATGAAACCCAGACAAAGGGCTATATAAGGCGACTACTTTGATCCTTGATGACATGTTATATGGGAGAAGATATAAGATGCAAATATCAAAACATGGTTCATAATTATACAGTAGTGAAAACAACAATAACAACCATATCAACAACAATGACGAGTAATGAGGATTAAGACAAAAATTGATATCATAGTAGCATGGTGACACCAATGAATATGTTAATTATATAAATGAAGACAAAGATGTTGTAATTTTATTGTTCATGTACATATAATTACCTTGATTTCAAAGTATTTTAGGAAGAGATCCCACACATGCATCTTGACATCTTTACCAGGTCTTGGAGGTGATAGGCATGCTGTAATAGGCGTCATCAGAGCTTGACTTGTACTTAACTAAAACCAAAAGACACAAACAAGTATGCATCAGTACTTTTTTCCTATATGGTTGCATCATATTCTTTCTCTATACATACTCCAAATCATGCTTGTCCTTCAGTTGGTACGCCTTTGCTTATGTGTCATTATATAACAGTTAATGAATTTGAGTGATTTATATTTCACTATTTTGTGGAGCTGTAGGGATTTGTCCTACTTTGCTAGTAAGTTGGGGCTGGTTGACATAGCAAGTGAATTCACAAAAATGTATAATTACATTATACCCTTTGCACCTACTCTCTATTATGTGCTTTATTCTGTTAATGGAATAAAGCATGTGATATAGAGTAGGTGTGAAGGGCATAATGTAAATTATATGCCATAAGCAGTAAATTAAACTCAAACCATCAAGGGATAAATTCCTGGTACACACTACCATTTCTTTTCTTGGATAGTTGGTTATTTCCAATTTGACAGACTCTATAATCAGGCGCTAGATGGTCGGCAAGCCTATACTTTTGCAGTGTGGGCAGAATGGACGGTGGGGTTGAGGGCGTGGTGCAAGGGAAAAACAAAACGGCAAACTACAAAACAATGAAGAGAAAGCTAGAGTTAGCGTAACCCAGAGTGAACATAGTCCTGATTTCTGCAGAGGAGTTGTTCAATTTGAACGAGCAATAATTGTGGACAACTGGAAAAACTCTTAATGTCACACAGACAAGAACTTGTATTCTATTGATTTTGTTGGGAACAGCATATTTGATAGGTCAAATCTGGACGTTAGATGGTAGCCAATTTAAAAGCTAGGTCATAGGCTATTCCGAATCGGTGAGGATATTGTAAAATAACATACTTGCCGAGTTAAATATAGGTACAGAGTGAGTTCCATCAAAAAAGGTGATCACATGACAAGACAAAATCGAGCCCAATATTTTTAAAAAAAAACAACAAAACTTCCCAGTCATTTGACCTGTTCTAGTGCTTGTGATATCGGTAATAGTGGATTGTCGATTGATTCACTGTACTTTGATCAGAATCCCTTGGAACAAGGGTGGTGAAAATATGGGTTCATTGTTACCTAGGGTAGCGCGTTGCGTCACATGACCATGTATAAACAAGCAGGCATAAAAAACACATCCCACAATCCATTGAAGGAACCCTAAATATTATTTTCGGTATCTTGAGTTGGCAATATTTCTACGGGGTTGTCTGAGCAATATCTTGGGCTTATTATCAAAAATATACAGGCAAATCTAAACATACAACTCCATTTATTACCAAGCCAGTCAAGAAAACTTTTTACATTTGTTGACATAATTAGGTTGTAAGAGTTGTAAGATTCCTTAAAAGAAAAACTGATGGCTACATAGCATCATACCCTATCCATGCCATGCTCAAAGAGATCTCTTATGAATGGTGCAAGTTCTCTTATTACTGCTATGGACGTAACCAAAGGGACGGTTAACAGGACTCTGCAAGAAAACAAAAGTATTAATCATTTATCAGCTGTCATGTCTATTAATGAAATGATAGCAAAAGAAAGAAACCAGTTGAAATACCCCACCAAAAAGGATATTCAATCAAAAAATGTTTTGGCAAGTGTTCTAGAATTCTGCAAATTTAAGCTAAAAATAAAGGACATACTAAAACAGTTTGTGTTGAATGGGATTGACTAAAATCATTAGAGAACAATCAGAACTTGAAATTTAGGCACCCTAGGTCGAGGTATGACCCAACATGACCTCTGAACCCCATGTGCTCCAAATAGCTCCATCCATCTTGTAATAGACCTACAATGCCTGCAAATGACCCGGACCTTTGACCTCAACCTGTTGGGGGGCAGTGTGACTCTCTTCAATGTGTTCTGCAAGTCACATGACATCCCTCAAAGTAGGTAGATACAGTGAGCAATAACTCTGGATTCATTTTGAATTGTTTAAAAACCACCAACCCAAAGGATCATTGTGTGCAGATACCATAAACAATCCATAGTAGAAGTAGTATGTGGATACAGAGACCAATTATGTATAGGGTTTATATGGGTTAACAAGTATGTTGTTATTATAGGGTTAGATTTTTAATTAACAATTTTCACACTCACACACGCCCATTTTGTTGACCTATACTTACCAAGGACTTCACAAGAACACATACCTTGGAAGTAAAACCAAGAATAAATCCCCAATGTAATACTTCTGAGGACCTTTGTTCAAAAGGACTAGGCTATGAATGGTCAATTGCGCGTATTGGTGTACATCAGACTCGGTTTCATGTTTCCTCTAACATTGCAATAACAATATTATCAATAACCATCGCCATAATCAGTCTCTTTTCCCGTTCTTGTGGGAAAGGGTGTATAATAAAAATTTGATTTCCATGAAAGCCTACACTTTAAAATTCCTCTTTAAAAGTGTCATTTTCTTCAAAATATGAAACATTTAGTGTTTTTTCAAATTCAGATCAGAAAGAAAAACTCACATTTAAAGTTCTGATTTGTAAAATGCGGAACCAGATAATTAACCAATGTAAAAAACTTGAGGGGCCCTTCTCTCTCTGATGCTATCCTTGCCAGCCCTTCTTGTGAAGGTTGTCAGAAGTATATGGCATACAAGTACATGCACACATACAAACAACCACAACCACCACACACTGGACAGCGTTCATTTCATATGCTCCTCCAACTCATTGGTGGGGAGGGAGAAAACAAGGTGCTTAAATGATCTGTGATATAGCTGGGTATTCACAAATGAGTAACCTTACTTGTGGGGAACCTTGACAAGTTAAAGCAAATTAAGTAATTAATTAATAACCTTTATTTTGACATTAAAAATAAAATCAACCAATGCAAATTTTGTGTGTGATTTGCCAAAACTGTTTCCTTTACAAACCAGGTCTGTTACTATTCCACAATACAGTGTGCAAATCGCGGGTGCTCATTGCTTAGTCCCATTTTTACCGCAAGGGTCGGAACATTGGATGGAACATGCATGTAGCGCGATACTCTGTTTGAAAAACAGCTCCATGCGAAAGACTCATGTGTTCAATACATGAAAAAGGGTTTTGTATGTAAATAGCCATATTAGTGTGGCCTTCGCATGCAGACACCCATACATTGACAAAACTTAACGAAGAAGGATTGTGTTACTGGCTATTATTTGTATTATGGTGGGTTGTAGCGTTTTCCACACATGCATTCAGGAACACATTCCTCTCTCCAAAGCAACCATTGACCAGCAACAGAGTTAAAGACAACAGATATGCTTTAAGCTTTTATCCAACAATGCTTGTTGAACTTGTGCATTCTGGGAGTTTATTCAAAAAAAACATTATGTTTTATAAATCATCGAACTGATAGCTGATTTCCTTTCACAATGTTGCCTTTGAAACATTAGCATATTTCCTTCTGAAGCTGAACTGCCCAAAATACCATTTTAGCACCCCTCTAAAAGAGAATGGACTCGACCAGTGGACCCAGGTACACCCTGTCGACCATCCTCTTCCACAATTCCGTTTTGGCTCAGTGCCCACACGGACGCACACATCCCAATCATGCTGTGGGGCGGGTCCGCCTGGAAGCGGGAGTCAACATTGGAAAGGAAAATCAGGCTTCAGTTAGATGATTCTAAAACATAAATGTGTTCTTGCATAACTCATTACACTGAACTGATTCCTTTACACCAATGTTGACCTGAAACATATGAATTAACCCACCGTGAATGAATATTTTCAATCAAACACAGACTTAAGCACATCAGTAGGGGTGGAGCATGATCTCTCAGGAGAGGAGATAGAATGCAGTCAAAGGCTGAATCAAAACGCCAGAGCACAAACACTTATGGACTTCTAGATTTCTAAAAGTCAGGAAGCCCATACCTCACATTCGACAGTGGAGTACACCAGGGTGAGTAACAGGACCTCAGACTTATAATGTGTTTAAATGACCTAGACAAAGTTTGTTTTTTTTTTGGAGGAGAGCCAGGGCCGCGAAGACCGCAGGAAAAAAACCAAGCCTAAGGAATAGGCCGAAGGAAGAGGAGAACTCTGAAGGAGAATGGAATGCGACGTAGGCCCTAGGAAAAAAGGGCCAGAAGCACTTCGCGGCAAAGGCAGATCCAAAAAACCAAGGAGGGGGACCACCTAGAGAGGGGGGGAACCGCCAGAAACACCACGATGAACCCACCGGGGAGAGGAAGGAGACCGGGGGAGGAGGAGATAAAGTTGAGAGAACTAATGAAGGCCAGAGAGATAAAGTCCGACCCTAACCCAGGAGAAGACGCTACAAGGAGAAGAAATTCTCCGAGCTATTTCGTCAACAAGGGAAAGGGGACCCGAAAGGGCGAGTAATAAAGGCGAGGAATAGAGCGACGCCGCAACCCAAAGAAAATGGGGCTACGCCAAGACACTCGCCGACAAACTCAGGATCCCAAGAGGGAGGCGAGCTTTAGGGGTCAGAAGCGATGCCTACAGGAGTAAATGGAACGAGCCAACATCCACCGAAGGACGAACCAACAACCTAACGTGGGAGGCTGAGCTAGACGACAGAAAGATCCAAACAACGGACGTTCGGAGGGAGGACAGCTAACAAAAGCCTCAAAATAAGCGAAAAATCCACCTCGGTGCGCAGAGGAGAGGGAACGATTCAGGCCTCGACTCGGAGTAGACAGAACCACCCCGAGGAAGGAACGAGGCAGACCTCCGCAAAATTGGGAGCCGCGGCACCAGCCCGGGCAACCCGAAAGCAGTTCAAATGCTAGATTTAATAATAAACTAGCCACTCCCTAAGATCGGGCCAGAGTCAAACCTGGCCCAAAAAGTAGACCAAAGTGGGTAAACCAACCGAGAAGTTTACCAGAGGGGAGAACCCAGAGGCTAGATCTGCAGAAACACGAGTGAGCCTCCGAGAGGCGGGAACCCGAGCCGATAGCTCACTAACTGCTCGGGGAAAACCGAGCAGAAGCCAACCAGTGGTGACTGTCAGCAGCGAGCAGGGGGTGACAAGTCGTAGAGGACAGAATGAACTAACAAAGAGGAAACTTATGGGACCAAACGACCCACCAAAACGGTATCGAGGAGGCAAACAAGAAGCCACTTAGCCAAACACCGGCTCGGGCAAAAGGATTCCAACAAGAGGCCCGTGGACAGCCAGCGGCTTCGACCCAAAAGCTCCCGAGGAGATGAGAGTGAAGAGAGCCACCCGAGAGGTGCTACCCGAAAGGGCGAGATACCGAATAAGGATCTCCAACGGCTCGAGAAAAAAGGGAGTAATCAACTCGACAAACCAAATCGAGACGCCCAGACATGGAAGAATGACTCACAACGGGGGTTTACGCCCCCAGGACATTCCCGCCGGGAGCGAGGGATCCCAACCGACTAAAAAAAATCAAGTCACGGACTCAAAGGGGATAAAAATCCCCAGTCGGAAGGGGGCAGACCATCATGTCAAGAGCTCCAAGGTCGTAAAGACAGGAGCCCGAGCA
This sequence comes from Ophioderma brevispina, assembly GCA_023653785.1. Lineage (NCBI taxonomy): Eukaryota > Metazoa > Echinodermata > Ophiuroidea > Amphilepidida > Ophiodermatidae > Ophioderma > Ophioderma brevispina. Next base: position 11,917 of record JAMKCH010049360.1, on the reverse strand, counting down.
ACCGAACATGCCCCCAAGACCCCGAGAGTACCAAGGGGAAAAAGCACGAAATCCAGTCGCCCACCAAGGCGGGAAGACAAGACCAAGCCCAACTGCCAAGAAAAACTGAGAAAGCCGCCAGTGAGGGCGGAGTTCGGAGAAGCCCACCAAACAAGGGAGTTACCCAGTGCGGGGAGAATCCCTTCTAGGCACACGTTGAGACAGAAGGCGCGGCAAGAAAACCCGCAAGTGAAGAGATTGAACGGAAGCATGAAACGAGGGAGAGGAGGGGGAAACCCCCTAAGACGGACCCCGACGAATCGGGAACAACCCCGGGCCTGAAGCCCGGGAACGGCGCTAGGCCCGGACGAAGCACCCCCAACGCTAGGCGCCCGGGACGAGCCCCAACACTAGGCCGGAAAAAGGCCCCGACGACTAAGACACGTATGACGAGCCCAAAGGAGGGGCATCGTCCGAGCCGACCCAAAACCGTGTCCATGTCCCCCGAGGGGGTACAGCGGACCGAGGGGTAGTTCAGCTGGGCGCCAAAGGAATGTGCGAGAACTGTCAAAGCAAGCCCCTAACTCCCGAACAAACCGGAGAAGGGGATCCAAGGTCAAGACACCGAACCAACAGTAGGCGGAGTCCAGTCGAGTCGAAGACCTCAAGGGCTATGAGTTAGGCCTGGAGCGCGGGTAAGGTTAGGAAGCAGAGCCAAACCACCATCGCACAGGACGAAACAGCAGCCAGACGGGGGGCGGAGGGCATCAACTGGTGGGAGCCAAGCCCACAATGAGGGAACCCCAGCTCACGTCAAAGAATGAATTAAACCCAGCCCGGAGACCGGCAGAAAGGGCAGGATAGGACCGAGGGGCCACCAGCCGGCATTGTAGGCGACTGCGGTCTCGCGCCCGCACAGAATGAGGACAGAGGGCCAAGTAAAGAACAGCAAAGGCGCAATGAGCAGGTTCCCCATACGGGGTGTAGGCCAAGGGAGAGAAAGAAGGCCATAAAGCCCCTACCCCAGGACTGAGCCGGCCCAGTGAAGCCCCTGGAGGGGCCACGGTAATACACCAAGCATAGGCTATGAGGCCTAATAAACCACGAAAGGGGGCTCAAGGTATTACCACCAAGAAGCAGGAATTAGCCCTAGGCCAGGCCCGACAATGGGCCCAGCCAAGCTGCGAGGGGGACAAGACAGAACCAGGGCCAGCTACCCCAAATGGAGATGAAAGGTGTGGTGTCCTACGTTAGAGAAGCAAGCTGGTAAACGAAGGAGGCCCCACAGGCCTAGGCTACAAAGCGAAGTCAACGCCCCCACCCCCCCAAGGCTAGAGGAACGACCTCCAGAGGAAGCCAGGGGCTAAAGACCAAAGACCAGTATCAAGCCGAGGCTAGAAACATGGTCTAGACCCCAATGGGAAACAGAGACTAACGCCATACGGCAACTGTCACTAGGCACGACTCGGAAGCGGCGCTACGCCCCGCTGATCCCCAAGAGAGGAGCCGGAGCGCATTCAAGCTAGGTCCAAGCCCCCGAGGGAGGAGACAGCGGAACAGGCTAGGGAGCAGTAAGCCGAACCCCCAAGGCCAGAGCCTAAGAGACAGGACAGCTAAGGCTCAAGTGGCCATAGCAGGCCCTACTAAATGGCAGAGACAGAGCCTCAAGTCCCCGATGGTTGCCAAGGAGCGGGCCCGGATAGCACCACGAAGGGAGCTAGGCTACACGGGCAGCAAACAGTCAGCCGCCAACGAAGGCAGCGCGGAAGCGCGGCGACCAGAGCGAAGCCCATGGAGGCCGGGAGCCGAGTGCATAAAGGCTAAGGTCTGCATCGCGACGAAAGTTGCAAGCTATAAAGCCCGGGGGACAAAGATGCGCCAATGCCCAGGCGAGGCGGGCTCGGCCCACACCAGGCAGGCAGGAGAGCACACAGTAGGGGAACATGCATGCCGAAGCTAGAGAAACGTCAGAGAAGGACGCGGTAACCCAGGACTACACAAGGTTGAGAGGGCTTTCACGCCAGGGCCAGGCGAAATGCCAGCCAAGGGTGAAGCCACTGAAGCTAGGCCGCCCCGTATGGGAGCCCCGCCAAAGAGAGTACTGAGTATAGACCAAGAGAACAACCGAGACCTACGGCATCCCCTGAGGGAATGCCCGAGAGCCAAGGCGGCCGGACTCTCCCCACAAGGGAGACAGGTCGCGCGCCGAGAGAGTTGAAACAGTAACACCAGGAAGAGTGGAAAACACACCCCGAGCAACAGCCCCCGTAAGAGGGACCAGGAGCTGTGTTATTTAAGCCCGGAACAGGAAATCAAGGCCAACAACGGCGGATAAACGGCCACCGGGAAATCAACGACTGATGACGGCGGATTAACGGCCACCATGCCGCGTTACCCTCCGGGGAGGAGACGCGGAATAAAGGATTGAATGGTATCAATCAACCAAAGCAATCCCCTCGAGAGGTAGACGCTATAAGGAGTAGTACTCCATGCCCGAAGGAGGGAAGAACAAACCCCTAAATCCGAGCCACGAGCTATACAAACCGCAGAGAGGAAGATTATAGCGACATGGGCTACGCACGGGCACGCAGCGCACCCTGAAAGGGCATGCTGCGGCCTGCACCGAGAGTCCCCCGTGGAGGTAAGCCCGAAGGCTACCCACAGAGGGCGACGAGAACGGGAACACCCACTGGGTGCACCGTAACGGAGGAACCGTAGCGGGAACCAGTGCTGGCCGAAACGCACCAGTAACCGCACAGGAACCCGCGTGAGCGGGGGGACCAACCCGGCGAAGCGATGCGAGCCCCACATAGCCCGTGAAGGCCTGGTTAGAGCATGCAGGGGCAACGAGCCAGATTAACCCGCGGGGTAGAGGTAAGCCATGCGGGGTATTGCCGAAGCAGCCTTGACCGTAGCGGGAACTAGCGCTGGGCGAAACCGCACAGTAACCGCACACGGAACCCCGGCGTGCGCGGGGGTCACCTGCGAAAGCGCTGCGCGGCCCCCCTCGCCCGTGAAGGCCCGGTGATGCACGCAGCACAAGCCAGTTTAACCCCGAGGGGCTAGCAGGCTAGCAATGCGGGGGTGTGCAGTCACGGCTGAACAGCAGCGGGAACTAGCGCCGGACGAACGCACCAGTAACCGCCGCAGTACCCGCCGTGAGCGGGGGGCCACCCTAGCGAAGCGCCGCGCGCCTCTCATGCCGTTGAAGGGGCTGGTGTGAAGCATGCAGCACGAGCCCGATTACCGCGTTGGAATAGCGAGATAGCCAATGCGGGAGCCAGTGAAACATAAATGACACCCGCGGCGCCCCACAGCGGGGCGCCGAGGGGAACCCACCTCAGGGCTGACGAATCCAAGCCCCGAGAGGGAACCACGGCCGCGCTCGCAGAGTCCGAGGACTTCCTAAAACCCGAGAGCCGGGTGGTCGGATACTGGCGATGGATCGGCCCGAGAGAACCCGGGCGCACCCATAGCCAATCACACTAACGGAAGACTGCAAGCCGCACAATCCCCTAGGGAAAGGGCAGAGCAGACCATGCGAGCCTGCACCGATAAATTAATTCAAGTAAAGCAACGAGCTCTAAATTCAGGGCCAGCAAGCGACGGCAGCAGGGGGGTAGTCAGTCAAGCCCCACGAGGGAGGCGGGAGACCAGTGCTCTGTTATACGGGCATGTCCCGCAGCCGCCAAAATCCCCGAGGGAAAAAGGCAGAGCAGACCGCGCGGCCTTGCACCGGAGAACCCCTAGAGGCTAGACCCCCACAGGAGAGCCAGAGGCCGCTGGTTTTTGGTGCGTGGGTAGACGGCAGCGGAAATCCCGAGAGAGAACGCCCCACATTACTACAACGCCATGAAAAGTAGTAGCCGAAGTTACAACACCTTCAGGTGCGCCCAAAGCAGCGGGGCGGCCTGGAAGAACCTCGGACCGGAGCCCGAATACCACCCCCCCCTTTTTCCCTAAGCGAAAACTAGACAGGGAAACAGGTCAATGGCGAACCATTGAAAAACTGAGAGGGCCACCGCCAAGGAACGAGCACCAAACGGAGCAGCAACAGCGGAAGCAAGACCCGTAATGACAAGCACGCAGAGAAAGAGGGTCGCGGGGCAGCGCGGGGTCTGAAGCGAGCCAGATGGGCCGAGTGTCGGAAACGAAAACAAAAAAAGGAAAAACAAAGGCGTGCCGCGGTAAAACCGGACCCGCACGCGGAACAAATATACCGACGCGGTGGGGGGTAACAAAGTCACACACACGGTAAAGAATTTTCAAAAGTCAGTTCAGATTTTCACAGATTTTTAGAATACAAACAAGCTAAGAATAAAATAATAGACAAACCACCCAATAGAACAGTTATATTGATAGTATGACAACTACAAGAAACAAGAAAACAGGATCACAAGAAGCAAGGCATCCAAAGCACGCGACACGTGCGGCAATCGGCTGCCTTTGTTTACCTTATTTTACCGCTAAACAGATCACATGACCGCACGGCGGCAAAAAAGGTACATAATAAAAGCTCTCCGGCGGGCGTAAAAGTCGCTGATTATTCCGTCCAAATGAGCGATATAAATCCAGTATATAATTCAGTAATATATCCAGATAGTATTGGTAGAGTAGTAGGAGTATTACGTATTGAGACGAGCAACAGTCCAGTATCCATATCTCAGATAAATTTGGTGCTAATCACAGAGGATGCGGTAACACGCGTCCGTTTGTTATGGCGGCCAAACAAGGAATGGAGGAAGGATGGATGGTCGACAGGGTGGTGACCTGGGGTCACTGGTCGAGTCCATTCGCTTTTTTAGGGGTGCTAAATGGTATTTGGGAGGGATTCACTTGTCAGAAGGGAAATGCATAGTTTCAGTCAACATTGGTGTAAAGGAATCAGTTCAGTGTAATGTTTATTTTTACATTTTGTATCAATTTTCCTCATTTATCCTGTCAAATCCTAAGGCTAAATAAAGGGTGTAATACTCAGTGATGCTAAACTTCATATTCCTTTGTATATGATTAAATTTTGAAAAAAACATAATCCATAGACTGCCATATTATTTTGGATTGAGTGTTTGCCCTTCATATTGTTTAAGTTTGAAAGTACCAAGGAAGGTATATTCTATGTTCACTGGTTGGTTGGACAAGGATAACAATTATTATATGATCCCTAAATAGATCCTTGTCATGTGATGGCAGATTTTGGTCACATGACATTGAAAATAGTCGTCCCCATTTCATTGAAAAATATTACCAATGTAAATTTACGACATTAAGCATTGCAAATTTGGTTCCATTTTTGCCGTGCATTTTTAGTTCCATCATTTTGTTCCATTGCATGCCTCATACAGTGTTGTTAAAGTAGTGTGTACGAAATACTACGGTGAAACTTTGACGCTGGCTATGCCGATCCCCTCTGGGGGATGTCGATCGCAACCTGTTTGGTGGGGTGAAAAAGACGATGATCTCAGCAAACTTTTGGACAGTGCTGATGCTTCTAACACAAAAGACAACAAATTAATTTCACTGTCAGCCGATTGGAGCATAAGCAGTCTGCACTGGGGTCTTCCTTATTTGTCTGTTGAAGCGCTTGTCAGATGCGGAACTGGACGAATTTCTATCGCGATTTTCGCCGGACTAAGAAAGCGACGGAAATTTGTACACGAAGAAATCAATGCACGGGATCCGATACGGCTACACTGTCATTCAAAAGGTGAGATGATGTTAGATTAATATTTACATCATACCAGTTTCATCATCGTAAACGGCATACGCCCGGGCAATAAAGCAATGCTGGTAGTTGTGAAGGAAGGTAAGGGGTCTTTCAGCACAAAAAACCAATTAGTAAGGAAGACTGGCCAAGCGATATGATCAGAAGCTTCCAAATTACAACACCATTGGATCTGCAGAAAAAGGTGTTCATGGATTGATGATATCTTTGCAAACAGAGACACGAAAATTCTTCGTGAATGAAAGTGATTATGATTTGCAGTTCAACGATGAGCAAAATCTTCGTACATTATAAGCCACGACTGCTACCAAAAGCGAGGAGGAAAATGAGGAGGAGAAGTCATAGCGGCTTCAGTTACGAGATCCCGGGGATCAAGTAGGTTGACCAGTCTCTACTTTCTTGCATTATAAGGATGTATGGAATCCTGATTTGATTTCTGTGCAGACGGACCAAAAGCTTGCTCCAGCAGAGGGACCCATGGTATGGCAGGCGCCAGTAGGCCTCTTAACATTCTGGGAAACAAAATGAAAGCCATCTCTTAAGCTGCTGGTTGAGTCACCAAATACACGAACCACAGCCTCGGAGCTACAACAGTGAACGGCCTGGATCGTGCTGTTTCGACGAGCCGCGGACCATTTCTTCTGTACTGGTCACAAAGCGGAATCCTCGCCTAAAGCACTAATGCTAGCCCAAAGCGATGGATAAGAAGGAAATGAGTGCTAAAATCGATTTGAAATTGATGCAGGAAAATTCGGCCAACAACATCTAGGCTACATGTAGTAAATCCAGCTAGGCCCTACAAGTACTGAAGAACAGGATATGACACAGTGGATTCTTTCTTGGACACTCTTCAAGAACATGTTATTTTGCAAGAGCCAACGTTAATAATCCAAAAGCAAACATCGTCTTCGTGCAGCACTTCCATTTCACGTGACGTTTTTTGAAAAATTGGATTGGGATTATCATTTTGAAATGGAAAGTTGCGTGAAACTGTTGGAAAATGTAAACCTATTGGCATGTTGTAACTGAACATAACATGTTGTGGGACAACAAATCAATTTGGCTACAGAGACAAGCAGAAGAAATGTAAGTACCATAATTTCCTCTGTTCAATTACATTGTACATGTACGGCGGTATGGAAAATATCAATGACACAGATCTATTTTAGGTCTCATAGAAAACAAATATGAATGTTTTCGCATTCGTGCAATGGAAAGAATACTTCATACGGTGAAAAATGGAAGGTTCCATTCAACTCGGCTGACGCCTCGTTGAATGGAATATTCCATCTCACCTAATGAAAAAGATTCTTACCAGTGCATTCCTAAACATTCATATTTGTATACCATTTCTCCAGAACATGCACCTTGAACATTGGACAATTAAAATGTTATTAAGTTGTTATGGTACACTCCATAATATAAGGTCGTTGTTGACCTCTTGGTCAGCGCACTTTCTATTTTTTTTTAAAATACTTTTTTTGGGGGGGAGGGTAAATTTTTGGATTTCATGTGGGTGACAATTGATGATTGCCCATTGTTTATTTGATGGAGAGTTCTATTGGCTGCCTCTCATTCTGGTTGGCTGATTAACTTCTGGGGAGGTTGTTGTGGTATGTTACTGTCTGTCTTCAGCAGCAATCAGAAATGTTGAGTGATCCCTTCATATCGCACCCATATTTTAGGGAAGTAGAGAGGGGCGTGGGGCAAACACCCCCACATTTACCTTTTGGCAGTTGATGTCCAGAAGATGTACAAGTTTAATTAATACCATGAAATTTTGTAAACATTTTAGGTAAACACATATACACTTAATCTTAAGATCTGTATTTGTATGCCTGCAACAGAAGACAATAACAAAAAAAATTTTATTGCAGTGTGGAAACGAAAAAAAAGTTTGTGGTTATTAGACAAACGTACATCAGATGATATTCAGCTGGTTAGCACTATAGGAGTGGTTTCTCTTCTTTTCTTTTGGCAAGTGTGTTCCCCAGGCTGATGGCTTTGTCTAATTTTCTTAAATATCACTAGAAAAAACAAAAGGTAATAAACGGACATAATGTTAAAGCTCATCACTTTAATTTTTGAAGTATTTATTTTTTCTTTTGTATTTCAGGGGATCTTCGTCAATAGTACACGTGGAATTGCTACTTTTGTGAAAATTTGTATACAATCTTGCAAAAACCAAGGTTTTTCTAAATCAAGATTGTATGATGTTTCCAAAACAATGGGTGTCATTTTTTAAAATGTTGTTCTTGGATTATTTCTAGGGGGGAAGGAAAAGTTTTGACAGGGGTCAAAATATAAAAGGGGGGGCAAAACGTTTTGTTTTAAAGTATACACATTCTGTTCAGTACTTTCAAGGATTACAGGAAGGTATAGTTTACTTACCCTACCTGTGGGTTATAGTAACAAGAGTTACAGGCCAAAACGGGTTCAAGGTCAACTGGGGTAAAACTTCAGATTCTGATCGGTTGGTTTTAAAAATTGGGGCCCAAAAGTGGTCGTTCTTACGTGCAGAAGCCTAAAATTTTCAGGTGCATTGTCAATGACGTTTTGCTGTAATTAAAGGGGAAATATGGCTGTGGTCCAAAGGTCTATGGGAGACACTAGTCAATCTGTTAAAGTCTTACTTTGAAAGGTGATAAACACAGACAGGATCTATGACATTTTCTTATTTCGTAGGACCCAGAAGGAACAATTTAAAAAAACAGTTTCAACAAATTCGGACAATTCTATAAATAATGACCTTGAACTTTCTTGAGCCTATTGACTAAAACAAAGGTCATAAATCTAGCAAACTCTACAATTTTAGAACCTTATGAAAAACGAAGAGAAAAACAATTTAAACACTTTTATTGTTTACCCTGTTACAACTTGCCCCCTTATAAAAATCCAAGAACACATTGTTAACAAACACGGTTCTCGAACCACAAGTGTCGACTGTTCCGACACTTCTTTGATGAAGTTTGGCAAATGGATCAGTAGAAAGAGGGAGAACAAATGCACGGAGAGAAGTGTTATACAAATTACCAAGTTTGAAATTGGGCAAGGTTCAGCCAGCAGAGCATTTTAAAAAAGTGAACCCAAATGTATGAAAAATATTATCGCGGTCGTTGGACGTAGGTCACTTCTGCGTTGTGGTTGTGAATGGGGTCCAAAGATGACATGAGGTCACCAAGGGTCACATGGAGTCACCAATGTCAACATCGGTCAAATGAGGTCACCATGGTAACACAAGGGGGGTATGGTTGCATGAGTCACAAAAGGTCACACAAAGTTACCAATGGTCACACAAATTCCACAAGGTCACACAAGAGTCACATGAGGTCACCCTTCCAACGACGACGCACCACACCGTCCCCGATGACACCCCCTCCCTCAACCCCACCGACACCACACCACCCGACCCCTCCCAACGCACCCCACCCTACCCGACGCACCCCACCCGCCACCCTCCCCAATACCCCACACCTGTTCCTTCCCCAAACACCCAACCCTGCTCCCCAACCCCACCCTGCCTCCTCCCAACACCACACGCCGCTGACCCAAACACCCCCCCCTGCCTTCTCCCCAACACGATATTAGACCACGTCCATTCCGTTCATCCCCAACATCTTGCAGTGCGAGATCCATCCATTTTTTGCCGAGAGATCTACCGTCAGTATCCAGTGCCAGCGTTAAGCACAGACACTCCGATTCCCAGAACAATGAGGTGGGGCAGGACCTTCTGGACCTAGATTTCGATTAGGGTATATCTTATTTTTTATCCGATCACCCCTGCCCATCCCAACACCCCCACCATTCCCCCTCTATATGATTCACCACACCAAAGTGTATAGTTTTCACGTAGCAAAGGCATTTGCATTCCGTGTACAATTTTTAGCGATTTTACAGCAATTATGCATATTTAATTAGCTAATTTGCATACCTAAGCCGCCATGTATCAGGAACTTTCAAATGGCACCAAGAGCGCACCATAACTGGGTTTTGGTTTTGATGCAGAAGGAATGTTGCATATTCGATATACCGTTTCAAAAATCTAGCGATTTTTATGCTGTTTTTGCATATTAATAGCTGTTGCATATATTATAATTTGCCCGAAATATGCTCCACATCTAATCAGGTCGAGAATGCTTTAACCCGTTCCCTTCCACCCAAGTTACATCTTATACGCCTACGGAACTCCAGATTACTGCACACAAGCCTTGCGGGGAAGGAGGAAAGGGTTATTCATTTGACAGCCAAAATAAGTTAAGTTAATATTCATGATATATGCAAATAATGCAGCCAAAAGCTACACAAAATTTTGGCACATCACTCTATCACCCTACCAATGTGAAGTATAAATGGGATTAGTGTTTAGCCCGCAGAGGCATTTCAAAAAAGGTAACCGAAATGTCTGAAAAATATGCAACAGCTACATTAAAAATCATGAAATGCCATTGCAGCCAAAAGCTACACATAATTATTGCGGCCACCTGCACTCTATCATCCTATCAGTTGAAGTAAATCAGGATACTCGTTTAGCCTCTTGCAGAGCATTTAAATAAAGGTTTAAACCGGTCATACGGAAGGACAAAACCACACAAACTACGGGGACACGCAGAAGAGGAAGAAATTTGGACTAGTATGTGCCTCCGGAACATTCGTTCAGGCGACACAACAATGACCACCACCTGATTCAGATTCGACATGGAAATTTGATAAGAAAACATTGGTGTCAAAATTGTATATGAAAAAACTAAACCAAACCATTAACGTACATTCCCCATGTACTAAAACAAATGGGGCCACAATTTGGACTGCAAAAAATTTCAGTTTTCAAGGTGTCTCAAGCATTTGTTCCACGGTATCTTTTCTGAGGATTTTTCAATTAACTTCCACATAGGCTTGAAATTTTTCGCCATTGATCTCCGCCTTATCATTGAAAAATTCCTTCACATTTCTTTTAAATGATGAATTTCCAAATTGAAACTGTGGAATGGGCACCCTAAAGTCCTGTTTATTCGAATTTCCCACATTTTGGAGGAAACCCGCAACAAATGCAATAAAACAAGTTTTTGCTGCGGTACCATCTCCCAGTGTCAGATGTCATAAAAACACGGTACCCATTTTTTCAATTTACAATTAATACTTCACAACTTAAGAATGACAATTGCACATGCAATAGCAGGGTCGGCTCGTGTACCATGTAACAATGTTAAAAATTTAGACGAACCACTCAACCGATTGAAATAAGTTTAAGAGGTCGTTGCATTCCTAAAGGAACACACATCGTTAAGAATTTGAAAAATATTCATATAGGTATGAATTTGAAAAAACCAAAAGACAAAGTGCTTTTTTTTTCATTCAAATTTCTGACAACAACTTGTGAAAGTAGCACGAGTGACATTTAACTTCCTTGCAACAATACATATTTATTAGTACTCCCCCACGGCGGATTCTTACTAACGTGGTAGCCTATACGGCAGCTGCAGTACACCATGTCTACCGTGGAGCTACTGCACGTACACACTGGGCTAATGGCGAGGCGGGGGTTGAGCTGCAAGATAGGGCGTTACAAAGTAACACGTTATTAGGGATTACAGTTATGTGGCTCACTTGCTTTACCTACCCCCATGGCGCCCCTGTAGTTGCCCACTAGTGGAGAGAAGGGGATGTTGAGTAGACACTACCGGAGTAGACACGTAGCTACAACGTAGCTACTCCGCGGTAACCACGACGCCATTTTGGAGAGTGGGTGAAATTTCATTGAAATTGAGGGGCGCTATACACTGGGCTCCGGGTTAGCGTTTTTTGAACGTATTTTAGGAAAATCGTACGGAATTTCAAATCGGGAATCATCAAAAACCCCCATATTCCCGCACTCTTGTAATAAAAAATGCAAATATATGCCAAACATACTCAAAAAAAACAAAATTGGGCCATGGAAATGACCGCGCGCGCTGAGAGCCGGTGTAACGACGTAGCTACTCCACGACAGGGCAGACAGCCGCTGCTGTGTGTACACTATACAGTCTATGCGGCAAAAAATAACACGGGAATCTGGCGGAGGTGTACGTCTAGTGGTAGGTACTCCAGTCTACTCGGTGGTAGTGTCTGTGGTAACTACCATGAAGAAATGGCCGGGAGTATGTGTAGTTCAAAGATTGTTTCTAACCGAACCGATAATATAAAACAATTTCTACAATTGATCAATTTTCTGAATTTGAG
>JAMKCH010049358.1:0-11626 GCA_023653785.1 Ophioderma brevispina | reverse complement strand
TTTTTTTAAAGAATTGTGAGAAAGCATCTTGTAACAAAAAAAAAAGGATATTTTAATAGGCCTAAACTTTGCGTTATTAAGTTATCTAACGCGACGACCACTAAGGTGAAACTCTAAACCCCTAAAAGCCACTTAATAGCATGGTACATAGCCCCATGCACCACTGCAGGGCATGACGGCTCGTGGCAGTACGTACAAGACATATACTTCCCTATTTATTATATTACCCCCAAAAAGTGCACAAACCCACACAATGTGTAACCTGCAGTGTGTAATATTACGCAAAAAAACTATTTGGTAAAACGGGTTTTATGTTTTAAAGAAAGTGACTTAACTTTACCTTATTTGGTGCAAACAATTCTCAACATACTTCGAGGAGCATTGGCAGAAGCGTAAAATTACCTGCGACGTTAATAGAGAATTCCTGTATTTTTCGTCTTCGTTTAGCGATAACGTAATATACGTAACGTAACATACATTTTTGATGCGTTACAGTGTCTAATACTTGGGCGAGTGCATGTAAATCTAATTAATTTCAACTACTCAATGAGTCAGGGTATGTGTTTGTCTATAGCCAAGTATATCTTAGTAGTCTAGGACTCTCAATTAATTAGATTTGCCTATACGTAATATACTGCTTAAAACGGCCGCATTTAATTTTGGAATATAATTTTTTATCGAGGCCAAAATTGCAACCAAGCATTTTGATGTTATGAATTACCAAGTTATACATATTGTTGCTTTGAGCTATGCAAAAGGTATTATCATTGCAGTTACATTTTCAAATAAATTGATAATCCACTGATCACGTAAGTATACAATTGAATTTCGCGGAATCCATATATTGGCTACTTGTAGCTTACCAGGAAATGTTATCTGGAAGATTGCTACTATCATATATCATGATGCATTTTAAGAAATAAAAACCACTGCACTGGTATGAATAAAATATTTGATATTGATGGTAAATGTAGCATTGTAATAATACGTGCACAGAGTCGGAAGAACCATTTGGCATGTTTTTAGGTGTTTATGGAGTAAAATGACGATATCATGATATTTAAAGTATAGAAAACTATTATGTCCATGTAGAGCATCAGCCAAAGTACTCAAAAGAAACATTAAACACGGTTACTTATTTAAGCAAAATGCAAACAATTGTGGATCAAAGAATGAAATAACTCTACTGGAGTCACTTTTTGAGAATGGCCCATAGGACTTTTGACAAGCGTAATCGCAACGTCCAAACGCATTTGTCTTGCTAATAAAGACAAGTAATGGTCAACCAATATTATAATGGTCCTCATTTGGCCTTTTATTGTTCAGGAAAAAACTAATTTGCATATTTTTTTTCAGATCGACATGCCATGTGTTAAAAGAAGCTACAGCCAATATGGGATAAAGCGTTCTTTCCAAGTAAGTAAATTTTGATAATGGTTATACTTACCGTTTTCTCGATTTTGCTAGTGGTTACATGTATGTGACTTGGAACGTGACATTAAGTGAGGTTATTGGTAATTGTATTTTAGAAACAAACGCCGGCAGGCCCGAGTATAATATGCACTCTCATATCATTTTATTTTTTATTTAAACATGTTATATAAAAACCAAGGAAAGCCAATATGGAGGAAAGACCAAAAGGCCAATGAGGCCCGAAAATAGTCTATCCGCGTAAATACAAATACATGTTTCAATGGGCGTCCCCGCAACCCGACCAAGTCCCTCCGAACAGGCTCACCCGACCGGAACAAACCCCTGAACTCGGCAGCCCTCACAGAGCAACCTGCAAAGGCTTTGTCGCACTCAACAGTCACAAAAACGGTGAGAGAGGAGAGAGAGAGAAACGGCCAGGCTACGGAAACGCCATGTTTCAAAATACATGATAAAAAAAAGACCAAAAAAACTAAATGGACCATCACGCCGAACAGACAAGACCAATGGACAGTGTCTTGCATGTAAGCTACATGTAATTTAAGATTAGGGTCTGTTTCAGCTGATTACGGAAATGTTTTACGGACTTCAGAATCTTACTGTTTCATCTAAGTGATTCCAAAAAAAATGGGGCCAACTCGATCGTTTATAGGCATGGTCAGAGAAGGTCCTTTTTATGTTTGTGAAATGAGGTCACTTGCATATTTGTTTCTGATAATCGTGGAGCTTGAACGTTTATAAAAAAGTTGTTGAAGCATAGGTAGATGCATTGTACTTGTACTTGTTACATAAATCCACCGAAGGTCAAGAGAGTATATGTCTTTCAACCGTAAACAATTATATTTGCCAATAAAGGTCGGGAATGGATTCGTAAGCCTATTAGCTATTAGTTCTATTGCCCATTTTGCCAGCTTGATAAGTTATCTAAATAGATCTTACACGTATTCCCCCAAACAAGTATGCCATAATTAAGATAAGGTAAGATAAAGGTAAATATAGGGTATACAATATGCGTCCGGAACAATATATTTTAACTGTCATGATACCAATTTTATTGACAATGTTTTGAATCGCAGTCGATGTGGCGCTTCCAGTGAGATTTTTCACCATTAATACGCCCAAAAATTTTGTATATTTACTCTTTCAATATCATTATTATCATATTTGACATTAAGGTCGGGTTGTGTTTTAAAAGTGTCATATGAGACGTGCCAAATATCATCTAATTTGTTTTGCTAGCGTTAATCGATAACTTATTCGCTTTGAACCAATTGCTTACTTCATTTAATTCAGCATTTACGAGGCTTATTGCTCTCAATACTTATGCGAATAAAGAAATAGTGTATCATCACAAATACTATGAAATCAAGAACATTAGAAGTATTAGTTATATCATTAAAGGGGGAGGCCCGATTTAAGAATATGAAGTTTCATCTTAATAGATTGGCCCTTCACTCCAAAACCCCCACATCTGTAAAGTTTTCGTGTCGATATTGCATTCCGTTTGAAGCAGGAGCTTAAAACGTGATTTGTAATCACCATAGAGTACTGTGTAAACTTAATATTGGTCGACCAAATGGGGCCACATTTTCGCTAATAACTTCCCAAAGCAAACTCCTTTGTGGCTTAAGATTTCACAGGGGTAATGGAAAACTAAGTTAGCTCTTCTGAGATCCAAATGTTGACCACTTTCCGGTAAAATCTGGGGCTTCTGCTGGGGCGAGGTCTTAGCGATCGGGACTGGACCTTTTAACATATAATATAATAAAAAAAGAAAGTGCGACCAATATTGAACATTGTGGCACACCGCAAAACAAATAGTTTAGTTCTGAATTACAAGATTGATAAGAAACGTATTGGTTTTCTATTACTCAAGTAGTTTTTGAACCAATCTAATACAACACCACGAAATCCACATAAATGTTCTAACTTATGAAGTAGTAATCCCATGATCAATGGTGTCGAATGCATTTGATGATAAATTCTAGAATATTCCAAAGTCTCGTTTCGTTTTTTTCTTACCCCAGAATTAATTTATCAACTAGCTGTGTACTATAGTCCATGGAGGGTTTAGAATGATTGGGTCGGAACCGGAAACCAATATTGTTTGTCATTCCAAGATTTATGAGTATCAATATAATCTACACATCTATCAAATACGAGTCTTTCCAGAATTTTTGAAATGCATGGTAAAAGAGATATCGGACGATAGTTTGAGAAGATTTCGGCGTCTTTTTTGAGATCGGTATACCTTAGATACTTTAGTCTTTCAGGACAATTACAGTGGATATGATAATGTTGAATATTCTTGTTGAGAGGTGCCACAATCTCTTTAGCTACTTTTTTTATAATAAAGTTACGATGTGATCATTTCCGGCACCTTTTATTTTTTGTTGCAATTTTTCGATTATATTTATAATATCCATTTCCACAATAGGTTCAGTTACATGCTACAGTTGTTTTTGTCTTGAAGGTCGTCGTATAATTTTTTTTTCACCAGAATTATTGATATTAGATGCAAGATTAGGCCCAATGTTTACAAAGAAAATCGTTGAAATTATTGAAGAGCTACAGGGTTTGTGCAAAAGTTACCGTTAGTATCTTAAACTTATTTTGTGTGGATTTTCCCCCCTCTTACAAGAATATGTTATTGTGTTCCACGTTTCTTCATATTATTTATGCTTTGTTCAAATGTCGATAAAAATATTGCTCTTTGATTTACGAATAAGCTATTAAGCTTGTTTCTATAGGTTTTAAATGTTTGTTTCCCTCTTTCGCTGGGAGATTTAACATATTGTTTATACAACTGGTTTTTCTTATTTGATACTTTTGAATAACTTTTGTATCCAGGGAGACATTGGGTCCTGTTTTATTTAATAGTATGTTTTTTTAGTGGAATTGCATTCATTATAAACGTATCGTAAAAGTTTCAATAAATTGTTATAATCTCTATCTACATCTTCATTATCAAGAACTCCATGCCACATAACATAGTATTTCTGTTTAATTTTAGCAACATTAAAATCAGTGTGATTTCTCCTGTATATAACTCTCCGGTCATTCCATGGTTGTTTGATTTAAGTTACTGCGCGTTGTTTAGTACAGTTGGCATGTGATCGTTATATACAGTAACCAAGATTGAGGATTTGATAATATTTTCATATTGGTTAAAATATTATCAATACTGGTGCCGTAGTAGTTTCAGTGATTTTAGTGGTTTATAAATTGTAGGAACTAGTGAATAAGAATCAATAGCTCAAGATAGTTATGAATAGGTCTATGGCTATCACTTTTAAACAGATCAAATTGAAATCATACCATAAGTAGAATTGTTTTTTCTCAGAATTCAATTGATTTAATACAGGATCACTAGCGCTATAAAATTATCAATGATGTTTTTTTCCACTGATACATTCGATTTCCAAATAAAACAGGTTTCATAGTTAGAATTTGCATGACACAGTTTTCACTTAATTTGTAATTGAGTTTTATCAGAAATATCAAGCTAAGCCACTTTCTCTCGCCCAACCATATTAGTAGTATCTCAATATTGTAAACCGGGGATATGAAATACGCATCTTGGTTTTTATTTTAAGTGGGTTCTGAAATTCCAATTACACTGACATCGCAGTTCAATATCTTAATACATTCTTTGAGGTTTTTTCGAAATTTTTGATGAAAGGGCCTTATATTTACATTCAGAAATTTATTTCCACAAGCTTGCGTTTGAATCCAAGCTAAACTGTCAGGTGTGTAAGATAGAGCATTCGTTGCACGACATCATGAGCACTTTTTACCACGTCGCTATAACTTTTTCTGAGAATGGCAATTCAAATCTTAGCGGTTAAAAATCATTTTGTCATATTTTTTAAAGTCAACATCGGGTATAAATTGAGGGGACTTATTTAAGTATTTATTTCATATTCTATGTCAGATTTGGGTTCATATCCCTCGGTTACAATTTGGACATCTCCATTCTTTGATATTTTCACGTAAACTGTTTAGGATTTACTGCGTGCTTCTGTGAACATTTACATTGACACCTTTTGGCATTTAACAATCTTCGAGCACATAACACAAATATCACTTTTGCAAGAATTAAAGTATAATTGAAATAACAAACACTTAAATACAAACCACTAATGTTAAAATAGTACTTTGATATATTGCACAAATTAAAAACAAGGTCAAATATCGGTATTGACCCATATGCCATGGATATAACAAAAAACTATTGATTTTTGCTATATCATACATTAAGGAAACATAGCAAGATAAGTAATAAATGGACATTAGAAAACATGGCAAGAAATTATTGACAGATTCCACAAGATTACATTGTGGGAATGATGTACGCAATTTATGGTTGTAAATCAATACCTTCTGTGAAGTTCTGCCCTATTTTTTCAAAGTGTAAATGTTAAGAGGTTTATGTGAAGTATTGACAAAGTGGCGAGCGAGGTTTGCGATTTCTGGATACCTGTTATGAACACCTTTTACGTCCATTCATGTACTTTTTATACGTTCGGCTTATTTTGTACATGTGGCGGGTCAATGCAAACACAATCAAGCAAGGGAGTAATTCAGCAACGAGTAAATAATTGAGAGTAAACCAAAATGGCGGACATTTAGTGTCGCACAGTCATGCCGTTTTCTCAAATATAAAAACTAAAGGTTTATATTGTTCAATCATCTGGTTGTCATAATTAAGTTCGTGTAAACTTAACATTCATCTCGGGCCTCCTATGTTATTGTTGCATGGCCATGTTGCCGCAGAGATTGGTTTTGTCCTCTTAACAACGGTTCCCTCAAAATCTCTACCTCGCTTGTTATTGGAGATGTTTTGCCCAATAGCCCACTGTCATAAGAGGGATTTTTCCGAACAGTTTACCGGGAGTAGAAGTGGGTACTGAGGGCAAATATACGGCCTCGGTCTCCATGCTGATAACAAACTCCAGGTCTTTAGATTTTTATCAAGAGTTCTGTCTTTTAGATGTGAGATCTACTTTGATTGGTTACTTTGATCCTTGCGTTTCCGTCGTTCTTTAATGACGGCGTTGCGTGGCTTGTACCTCGAAACTGACAAGTATAGTCCGGCTCTTGCATCTTGTGTAGGGTTTACCGACTGGTGAGTCTATCAATGTTCGTGTCATGAGAGTGATTGCCTAAGTCTTTTCTGTGCCTCAATATGCTTAAAATAGATGACCCGATTTAATATATAAAGTCTTAATATTGAAGTCTTAATATGTAAAGTTCACGCGAAGCACGGTGACCCTAGCCCCGATATTCACATTCGCCACATTCGGATATTCCAACATTCGGATATTCGCACATCAGACATTTACAATTCGCCATTCAATTACGTATATTCGCACATTTAACTCTAATTGCATGTTGATTCTGATTTTCCGTTTACATGCCCAATAAGCACATCATGTGTCTTTGACAATCTCGACCCTAGAGAACAAAGGTCCTGCGCTACGAAATATGTCAATAGTTAAACATTTGGAAAGGTCATAGCCACAAAACACTGAGTCATTTAACATGATTGGGGTTTGTTTGATTAAATATGCGTTCACGATGCAATTATGACTTAAATTATAAACAATTTCGCCCGATTCGTATGGAGATAGAGGGCGCTAGAAACTTCCCCTTCTCTAAAAATGGTAAATTTCAATTAGTAACTATTTAAAAATCCAATAGCAAACATCTGAGTAATTCACCATAATTTTTCTACTATATACTGATATCAATCTAAAAATATAAATAACGATTCGTTATGGAGATAGAGGGCGCTAAAAACTGCCCTTATTCAAAAAACCTGGTAAATTTCAATGTAACTAGTTTGAAAAGGCCAAAGCCAAAAATATAAGTCATTCACATAATTTTCTTTTTTGATTGAATGGTGATCCACTCTGCTTATACACAATCTGAAAAATTATAAACAATTTTGCCCTCTTCGTTATGGAGATAGAGGGCGCTAGAACCCTTCTCCTCTAAAAACTGGTAAAATTAATAGTACATATTTGAAAAGGCCCAATAAAAGGGGCCAAAAAAAAATTGGGGAAGTCATTCGATATTATTTTCCTTCTTTGATTAATGTGATTAAATAATATCTATGGATGTCATCATAAAATTTCGCCGATTTATTATGGAGGTAGAGGGCGCTAAACTTCCCCTTCTCTAAAACATGGTAAATTTGAAAAGTAAATTCTGGCGTACTTCAAAATAGTTTCTGTATTGATGAATAGATCACTACTATTACTGATATTAATCTAAATACAAACAGGTTCGCCTTGATTTGTTAGGGAGATAGAGGGCGCTGAACATTCTTCCTTCACTTAAAATAATGGCAAATTTTCAATTACTTAGTATTTGACAGGCCCCAGCCAAAATCTAAGGTCATTCCACATTATTTCTTTTTTGTGCAGATAATCATACTATCTACTGATATCATCTAAAAAATTTTAACCAATTCGCCGATTCGTTATGGAGATGGAGGGCGCTAAGCTTTCCCTCTTAAAAAATGGAAAATTTCAATAGTAAATATTGAGAAGTGCCACACCAAAATCTGAGTTAATTCAACATTATTTTCTTTCTGGATGGAATATGATCACTATATTCTACTAATATCATCTAAAAATGATAAACATTTTCGCCCGATTCGTTATGGAAATGAGGGCGCTTTTAGCGTTGTTTTATTTTAATAAAATTCAAATTGAAAAATTAAATATTTGAAAAGGCCACTACCAAAATCGGGGTCATTTAACATTAGTTTCTTTATTTTATTTTGATGAGTATGATCACTAGTATAATACTAATATCATCTAAAAATTAGAAACAATTTCGCTCGATTCTTTATGGAGGTAGATGGTGCAACAGCATCCCACACTCCCTGCGTACGGGCCTGGTGAAAATGGAAATGACATAAAAATAGAGGGGAAGTTCTTGATCATAGAAACATCATATTAAGTGTGCAGCGTGAAGAGATGATACAACATACGATTTAGGCCATGCAACAACCAAGATTGGGATTTTATTAAACACCGCAAATTTTGTAAATTATCAAGAGTAAATTTGAACAAAAAGCATTCTCCAAAAGGTTTGAAATTTCAAATACTTTTTTGTCAAATTTACTCGTAATAATTTACAAATTGATAAGATATCATTTTGTAAATTATCAAGAGAATTTGATCCAATCTTCTTTCTTTGTAAGGTGTGAAATTTCACTCTTTTCGGAGTGTGCCCTGTAGTCACTGTTTCTTAGTATGTTCAGCCAAGGCGCAACGAGAGATTTTACATATCAGGTATCACTAAAGGAAATAGTTTAAGCCGAGAAGAGGAATATTCTGTTGGTACTCAAAATAAGCAACACACAAAAAATTCATGCGGAAACCAAAACATATGGACGCAATATGAATGCCTTGCAATCTCTCGTTGCACCTTTAAGTATGAAAAATGGCCACAGGAAAATAATCCTACTTAAATAATATATATTTAAGAAATAAAGGGTGATGCAGTATCCTTTATGGGCGAATAATGTGTCCGAGTCGGGAAAAATAAATAATGGACGAGGCGCAGCCGAGTCCATTATTTTTTTTTTTCCGGCCGAGGATTACATTAATGTAGACCAAAGATAATACTGCAAACCCTTTATTTCTATTCTATTACCGAAAACAGCGTGAAATAATGAGAAAATGCATTCGGACCCATTATGCAGAATAATGGGCTCGTAAAATGGACCAATCAGAATGCAGCATTGTCAATAATGGGCAGCAGATGGAAAATAGAATTTTACTTAACTAGCTTTCAATGTCCCAGGACAAGTCAGCAAAGTGGGCCCGTCGTGCGACATCTATGCAAATACATATTCGATATGACATAGCTACCAGAAGACAACAAATGAAAAAAATAAACAAAAATTGCAAGAGGCAAAATCACACATAAACCAACATCAGAAAAAAAATATGTCCGCGTACCTTTATTATTAGATGATAATTTTTTCATTTCCTTGTCAGAGTTGCGGGTATTTTACACAACCTAATGCGGGTTTTTTCAGTTACAATACACAATAACACGTCTAAAACCTGGACGACTTGTCACTGTGGGGGTTTTTCCAATTTCTATTCCCCCCCCCCAACGACATTGGTAGTTAGCAAATTATATAACAGGTATTAGATCAAGGTCAGTGGTACTTGAGGGTGCTGGTACAAAAATTCATAATTTGGGTCTGTACCCTTAGTGTAAGATAGTCATGGTTAGATTAGAGTAAGACTACTTTGACGCGACTAAAAGCTGTACAATCCTTGTAAATCTTTGATCCTCTTATAGAGATTTCATGCTAGGCTAATTTCATGAGGTCTTACATAAAGGATGAACCATAATGGTCTGTATTCACCATCAAATTACAAGTGAATATAGGTGGCCCTGGTCAAAAATAGGCATTCTCTCATTATCTAAAATCCATAAAATATCATTTTCACTCAAATTAAAGTGTTCATCTCACTCCGCATATTCTCTGTATAAATACGATATCAACATTAGGTTAGGTCAAATGTCAGTTAGATCTTTGTATAAAAAAGTTATTACAAAGATATAATGTATTTGGTCAACGATATTTAGGAACGGGGACGGCCTTTTAAAGATAGTGCGCGAACGAGGGCGCTGTTTTGACGCGCTCTCGCTGTGGTCGGGAGTATGCCCGGGTAAGTGACGAGTAGTATAGTAAGTGGGGGTGCTGGGACAAAACAATCTCGCGAAACCCCTATTTGAGCCGAATTTAACCAATTTCTTACCCCAAAAAAACACCCGACCTAGACCCCCAATCCTCCAAGACTCTAAATTTCGCAAAACCAATCTGAAAATCTGACATTTTAGCCAAGTTACAAGCCTATGGTCTGTAAAATACACTGAACCACCAGCTTAAAGTGCAATTGCCACAGGAATGGTGATGAAAAAAGATTTGGCAGCTATGAAAATTTTCAATGTGTGTTATACTAACACCAAATTAAATTAACACAACCATACCAACAATCCTGTGCAAGGATTTGTAACCGTTAAAGTGACCCCGATGACCCTCAAATGACCTTTAAACATTTCGGCATTTAATGTTGGACGCCATTCACCTTATTTGACCATACAACCATGTTCAAGGATTTGACCTTGGATGACCCCGCATGACCTTGAAATGACTTAAAAATATTTGGTACTGAATGTTGACTACACCCACCAAGCCTCATCCTCCCACTACATATTTAGTGATTTGACCTTGAATGACCTCGCATGACCTTGAAAGGACCTTTAAATTTTTATACCACTGAATGTTGACCACACCCACCAAGTTTCATCCTCCTACCACATATTAAGTGGATTTGACCTTGGATGACCCCCACAGAACAACTCTTCTGTGGTGACCTTATGACCCCCACAGAACAACTCTTCTGTGGTGACCTTATGACCCCCACAGAACAACTCTTCTGTGGTGACCTTATGACCCCCACAGAACAACTCTTCTGTCAAGTTTATCTGTGTGAACTGGCATGTTGACAGGAAATTTGGCAGTTTTTTTGTTAAGTGGGCGCATGCATTATCAATTTTGTCAATAGAACCGAATTTTTATTTATATTCTTGGCGACGACCTGCAACAAGTGTTTTTGGCAATTAATTTGTTGCCCCACTCGAAGAACATCCTTTCATTGAGTGAATGCTCTATCATTTCTTTTGTCGGCTTGGATGTGATTTCTAATTCGGTTTTTAACGACCCATACAGCTTATCGCCAACAGTTAGAAAGTGGCATGCATGCCACTTTTGCCGGAAGTTGATTTTTATCAGGTTGAAAGAATGATAAGCTGACTGAGGATTCTATTGAATGCCCTGTGCGTTTGCCCATTTTCTGACTTCATTGTTTACCACAAAGCACAGTAAGTTCCCTCCTAATTCCTTTTGTGTGGTACAGGCATCGCAATTGCTGGTTATCACCTATGAATCAACAGATTTCATGGCTAATGCAAACAAACTACCAGTCATTAGTCATATCCCTAATACTTGTCATGGTTGCGTGGTCCGACGAAAATAGAGCAATATGAAAGTATGTCATGGCTGTTGAGTCAACACAAAGATTTCAATTCAGGTCCCTAAGGATGGTAATAGTAATAGATTCTTCAATGCTTCAATGAATTTTTGAAATTACAAGGG
>JAMKCH010049357.1:0-11600 GCA_023653785.1 Ophioderma brevispina | reverse complement strand
TTATAATAACCAAACACAATGTATTGTGTTCAATGTATTTGTTCATATGAAGCTAAACACATTTGTGTTAATTGATATTAAACGTGTCATGGTAAATTATTTTTTCCTGTATTTATATAATACGAATAAATGTATAACAAACAAGAAATGTCGTTATTTTGCATTGACGTCACGTTTTTTCTATATTTTTTAAAGAATCTGGGCTTGCAAAAACAAAATACTCACACGTTCCTAGTGCAGAAATGCAGTACATGAATAACGTTCCATAAAATGCTGCTTGCTTTCCCATAAATGGGAGATGTAATTTAAAAAGTGGTAACGTAAATTACGGAAATGCGGTCACGTAAATGATGCAATATAAATGATAATAAAACACTGTGCCGTTATCTCTATTATTCAATATCCAAATAAGATGTATTAAATCAATGCAGGAAATCATCTTGATAGAAGTTGGAAAATGTAATTATACGTCTTTATTTTTTGCACTTACAGTGATACGTTATAAATTAGTTCACGCATCACCCAGAACATAACACAATACTGGAGTGTTTAATTGCTCTTATTTTGTGCACAAACCTGAAACAGTCTTTAAATCATTTTGATCATGATTACAATTAATAAGTGAACAAATACGCACCAATTCCAATTACTCACGTACAAATAAAGAAATGCAATTTAAAGACCTGGTACGTACTGACGAAATTCACAAATATGGGTACATGTTACTGAAACTTGATTTCATTTAACTACATTTATTCAGACCTATAAACAGCAGTGAGCGATTTTCTTCCCATCCTGCAAACATCACCCCCGTCTCATTTGGGTTTGTTGCTGTGGCAAATTCATCCTCATTAGATCAATACTTATAATATTGGATTTTATACCGCGATCATTTCTCATCCAATTAAAATTTGAACGCTTATAAGTATATCCCCTATTCCTCAAGATACATTTTTGATTTTTTTTCTCTACCTCCTCCAGAATAAATCACCTCTATCGCCTATAAAATTTCAACAAAGCAAGTAGCTGTTATTCCAGCCTATCAAGTAATTTACTACAGGGGCTTAACCCACAGGGAGACGGGGTGCGAGACCCCCTCAAATCTGTCCGCCCCTCCTGCTGGTCAATGGGATCAGAAATAGTAATGATTGATATTATTAAAGTTACCGTGTTACCTTTACAAATGTGCCTCCCTCTGATCCTCACACCCTTCCATACAATGGTTATTCCCCGCCTGCCCGAAAATGTACAACATTTTAGCACATACTCTGGTATCGTAAATTGCTATCCATTTGCACATCGCAATGCTTGGGGCATACACTAACCATTTGTATTTGTAACAAATTTTTGAGCAGGGTAGTGGAAACTGGAAAGCTTGTAAACTTATTTAACTAATAAAATGTCGTTTGTGAATGGCGAACTAACGTCCGTGGAAAGTTACATGATGCAGCATTAATTTTTATGAACTGGGAATTAGGATGTTTACAGTATTTGTAACTGGTGAATTCTGCTATTTGATGTTACAGGGTGGAAGGTTTTACACTGTACGTGATTCAATTTTGGTTATTCAATTGTCTTACAATCATTTCGCCTATATTGCCTATACACGGTAAAACCAATTTTACATTATTTCTTAGCTTGTTTTGTCATTTTACATTATTTCTTAGCTTTTTGCTGTCAGCATTCGGCCAACCACATTCTTGTAAAAATAGGTAAACATTTAAAATTAATTTTATCAAAACACTTCAAAAACATATACATTTGGTGAGTTATTATATTACACCGATAGGGGGGGGGGGGGGGGGGGGGGGGGGGGTGAAATCTGTAGAGAATTATTCACTGACGAGCACCCCAAAGCTTTGTAGGCCTATCCACAAATTTCAAACAATTTTCATGTATGTAATATACTGTAATTAACCCGTAAAATTTACAGTTGTAAACTATTTTACGTTACAGTTATTGGTTGAATTTGAATGAAACCTAGTGATTTTTATGATTTTTTTTAATAAACCTTGATTATTTAAACCTTGATTATTAATTACAGTATTTTTCCTGTAAATTTAATTGGACTTAATCTTTATTTGAAAATAATAATAGGGGGGGGTGTATATAATGTTATATTCTTTTGAATGAAGCTCTCACTTTTAAATTTTCCAGTCATAATATACCGTCAACTTGACATTAAAAGTACAGTATTCTTGTTTTTTTTTTTCAAACTGCAATCATTTTTTTTCATCTTCCTTTCCCTTAATTTTGCTGTAAATTTTAGGCAACTTTGTTTACTTGTTATGTGGCTAATGTATCGGCCGCAATAGTCCAATCCTTTTAATACAAAGGATATTGTTAAAATAATTGTGTATGTCAATATTTCAAATGAAAATGGATAGGAGCAAACGAAAAAAGTATGGACACTTGTAAATTATAACGACTATTTCCGATGTTGGATTCTTTTTTTTCCGTCATTTACGTTACCTATTGATCAAGTACTTTCGCAAGTCCATCTGAGCTACTGAAACATGCCATTCTTTTTAAACATAAGTATATTACTTAACTGATTTAAGGTTAACTTTTAACCAGAAGCAATAAACCAACTATATTTGTCACCAATGATCAACCACCTCACCTGACAATGACAGCTCACACTGACTATCATCATTTACGTTACCGTGAATTGAATGGGGTATATTTCTTTCAAAATTGGATTTTTTGGTATTCACAAGTAAGTAATACATTACATAACTGTAAAGCGCTGTAAAGGCAGACAGGAGCAAACTGAATCTAAGATAGTTGCAACATGCACAATCGTTCCGTTTTCCACTCTTCTACTCTGTAACATGCCTCATGTGTTTACATTGTATGCATACGAATAAGTCTAGTTTTGAGAACTGTCAAATTCTCATCATCATTAATACCTATTTGGGATTATTTGTTTAGTATTTCTATGCAGTCATTACTTAGAATGACAACAGAAATCCCCAGAAACGGCACGATAGAAAATCAAAAACCAAAACTTGCCGTGTAAAGGCCACAATTAACAATTATAGTCCAGGTTCATTGCTGATCACCAACCTTGTTTTATTATACAGATACGGGACAGATTATACGGTTCTTACGGTTCTATATAGACCAGTTGTTTTTTTATTGCTAATTCTGAATCCAATTAATTCCAGACGAGAAACCTTGAGCAATTTGTAGAAACGCAAAAAAATCAAAATGGCCATCACAACACAAAACAATCATCTGTTGTTCACTCAAAAGTTGAATATGACTCTTTATTAAACATCATTGTGACCAATTAATCTGATTTGCCTGTAATTACGTAAGCAATTAATTTCAATATGACCGCAAATGCAATACAGTGTCCTATCTACCTTTGACTGCAGGTGTAATTTGCCGCGGGGTAATTTTGGTATCTCATCCTGGAGTTTGACAGTCAAGAAATTAATTAAAATATGAACCTAACTTTTTTGTCAAAAATAGATAATAAAATTCCTTCATTATAGCATCCAAAGATGCTTCTGATCTCAAGGTTGCTATAGTGACAACTTTAACTATAGTACTACAGTGTATTTTATCTAGCCCTGACTTTAAGTCAATCATCAGTTCAATAATTATTATTATATAATCAAGTACTTGTACATTATAAAAGCCATCCAGATGGTATCCATGGCTGAATGGCAACTTACTATAAGCTCACAAAGTAACGTGTACATGACGGGTAACGTAATGTTAAGAAGCGCGTGTGGACGGGTTCTGTTGAATAAAAGGGGGGCAGGGTGTCAGGGCGCTGTACTCCGGGGGGTGGGAAGTAATCCTATTGATATACGAACTACATTACAGCCGAGCTATCAAAGTGCAATAAAAAATTTATGATCGCAATCGTCTGTCTAGTGACATGGTAACGTAAATGACGCTACCGAAATCGTAAATTCTTGCTTTTTTTTTGGGACAATGACATCATTGTTATCTTTTTGTAGTCTCTAACCATAAATGGCCATTCTGAAAGTTCAACTACAGTTTACAAATTGATAAAGTAATAAAGGAAGAAAACCGACGTTGTTTTAACTTCTTCCATACGTTGTATCTAAGGTAACGTAATGATGTTAAAAATGGCGACACGTGTGTATGACAATTTTTCAAAAATCAACCTATTCTTTGAGAATAAACCTCTATTCAATACTAAATTTGGCTAAGGTTGTATGTATGTGTGTATGTATGATGTTCGCACAAAGCTCCGCTAGTTTTTCGATCCATATTGCGCCTAATTCACGTGAAAGGTGCGTGAGGTACGACGGTAAACCCCTATTTTTGGACGAAATCCGTTCAGAAATGGCTGAAAAATCAACGAAAATGTGCGCGGTTGCTATGATAAATTCCCATTTGTTTGTACCGTTTAGTAACGCGGCGCGTATGCGTGGAGCTTTGCGACGGTGGTTACGCGTGGCAATGGCGTTACAACGTAAGACGCTATGTGCGGTACGCAAATAGCAGGCTCCTATAGTGCAAAACGGTGCCGGGGACAGAAAGAAAGGGTCAGAACACGCATGTTAATTCGCTGATTGGTCGTGTGGATACTATGGGTTACCCCCGGAGTTTGAGAAGAAAGATAAATTAACATATAGGCCTACGGAAGAAATTAAGGGATGAATGAAATATTGACGTTTTAATATTTAGAATAGGAACTATTTAGGCATATAGGATTATGCTGCAACTACGAGGAATAAAAAATAAGATTAGGGATGTTTGTGACGGGGGGGGGTCATAAACTACTAGGATGGCGAGAAATTTATATGGGAGTTTGAGGGGTTATGAGGAAAATAATGTGGAAAATACGTTACTTACGGGATACCCCAGGGGTTAGTACTTTTGAGGAAAAAGCACAGGAAACTTATACGGGATTCAATATTGAAGTTTTATATTAAAAACAAATACGAGAAAGGGAAAAAGAAATATATGTACTTGAATTTAAGGTATTAAAAGTGTTAAAAATAAAAATGCACAATGTGGACCGGCGGAGTTCTTAATTTCAGGGTTACGGGTTTGGTGGTTATCGCAAATAGGGGTCACTTCTATAGTGACGCTTCCATTTCAGTGATCACTCCAGTTTACTCAGGCTCAGCTAGCGGGAGCCCCGCGCGAAGCGCGGGCCTCCCGCTAGTATTATTAAAGCGCAACTGGCATGGGTAGCGCCCATAGGATGGGGGAATCTTTTGCGTTTCCTCCTTTTTCAGCGTAGCACCGCCAGTCCTCGCCCAATCAGAACGTTGCTTTCAAAGCGCGCCGTGCGTAATTTATTTACACAATTGCTTGTTTGCCAACGACCGGTATGTTTGATTTTCTCCCTCGAGGTGATTCGCCATGACCTCGGCGCTCCGCGGGTGTGAACGCATCGTCGTGTGTATGCCACGGCGCGCGCATATGATTTCGCGTGATCGTCCGTACGACGCCTGAGGAAGAGCCACAGATAGAGGGGAAAGTGTATAAAACCAACCGTTGTAGAAGTTTTTTTTAGTGTCCCGCCGCATTTCATAGATCCACCTAAAAGAAGAGAGAAATAAAAGACAGCCAGGACAGAGGGGGAAATGTCATTTGTAAGGAGTAGGAGGAGAGAGAATTGTCATGCAAGAGACAGAAGGAGAAAAGAGGCGTACAAGGAAGGGGGAGAGATAGAAACAGAGATTGAGAGAAGGGCAGAAAGAGAGAGAGGGGAAGAGAAAAAAATGTGAGTGAGAAACACAGAATAATAGAGGTAAAACTAGACATACTAAGAAAGAGAGAAATAATAATGGACAAGAATAGTAAGAGAAAGATAGAGTGGAAGCCTGATGAGAGAAAAGGGCAAAAAAGCTAGAATTAAATAAAACATTGGGGCAAAAGAAGAAGGAATAAACGAAAGGACGACTAGAGACAGGGGGAATATGTAATTGGTAAGCTATTGGTAAGAGTTTTTTAGAGTGGAAAATATTAGGGATATATAAAGGAGAAAGAGAGAGAGAGAGAAAGATGGGTCTAGTGATTAATAGGAATTAAAATTATACTAAATGTAATTTGTAGAGGTGAAATTTTTGAACGCCAGAGAGACAGACTGAAGCAAAACCGACAGTAAAACGAAAAGGGTTTCAGAGAGGGGAAGAGAGTAGATGGTCAAAGAAGCTCGGAGCCAAGCGAGACATCACTCGCCCACCAATCATACACTGTGAAAGAATTCACCGTATTTTTGCGGTGAAACCGTAAAATAATTACGGTTATTTCCATGCAAAATTTTTCGGTTGACCAGAGATTTTCCATGGAATACCGTAAACACACAAAAAAATAAGGGTTTTTTAGCGCAAATACCGTAAATTTTACGTAAACGTAACTTTACGTAATCATAAAATTTACGGTTAAATGCCTGGCAACTGCTTTGCCAGCATTTTCCTAAATTGCATTTTAAAAGGGTCAATAACAAGTTATGTTATTGCGCTTTGATTCTGTATGACGGACAACATGGTTAGGACACGGGGGGGGAGGGAGTAGTTTTGAAAGAAAAATATTAAGGTTTCCTTGGTTAGAAAACGGTAACTACACGAGTGACTGTAACGGATACATGCTATATGACGGAAACTACGAAAAATTGAGTTATTAAAAATGTGAATGCAGAATTTGGTCTGGGAGTCCCTCAACTTCAGGATGACGGTTATTGACGGGAATTGAGGAGTTGTCAAAATTCACTGCGGTGGTCTTGTACGTTCACCGATGTGGTTGGTAGCTGTGTCGCCATAGTGTGTATGTGTCACTTTTAGTGATCGCTTCTGTTTCAGTGATCGCCTCGCTTCAGTGATCGCTCCGTGAATCACTTAGCGGGCGCCCGAGCAAAGCGCGGGCCTCCCGCGTAGTACATATGATTTGAAAGTTTGGGGATGTTTACTTCAATGTGCATGCAAGTTTTGGTCATACGTAGACTTATCTCGGAGGGCATAATATGTGCAAAGTCGGGTTTTTGCAGTTGGCGACAGACGTTTTAGGGGTGCCTTTGGTTAATATGATCGATATTTATTTTAAATGAAAGGTCAGATTTCAAACTTTTTGTGATATGGTTTCAGTAAAACCGGACGTTGCTTGTGTCGGGCTTCATTGGCTATGAGTTATATTCCAAAAACACGGCGCCACTATTTGACCCCTTTCAGTGGACATTGGCCCTTAGCTTAGTGCTACACCGGTTCTGTCACACATGAGGCAAAAATTGGGGTTTTTTTTTTTTTTTTTTTAAAAAAAAAACAAAACAGCGAATATAAGACGCGTTTATTTCTGAGCGCCTGGTTACGCACAGGATATGCACTCTGCGCGTCTTCATTGATCGCATATGCCGGTCAAATCATACAGCTTGCTCTGATATTGTGTTTTATTTGTTTTATAATTCTAGGAATTTGGGGGCAAAATTCCCAATTTGGATTGCAGGCAATGCTTCGCAACAACCTTTGATACACAAATGAGCCGCAAAACAATGCAACTGCACAGAAACCATCTGGGAAACCATCCGAAGTGTCTACCTTTTTAAAAAAAAAATCATATTTTGACATTGTTGGACCACAATAAAACAATTTGGGGTTAAGCAATGATCAACAACATTGAACACAAAGATACGTCAAACACGGGAACCTCCAGTCCACCATTGGAACCAATCAAAAGTGTGCATTTGTTTAAAAGAATTTTTGACTTAAATAGCCAATTGGGGTTGCAGGCAATGCTCAACAGCAATTCATATACAAACGAGCCGAAACCCGGAAACCGGCAGACAGAACCGTTTGGGGAACCATGCCAAAGTGCTTGTTTAAATCAATTATTTTGACCATTTTGGACCAACCTTTGGGGGTTCAGCAAGGATTCACAGTATAACCCATGGAGAATCATCCAAAGTGTCCACGTTTTGTTAAAAATCCTAATTTGGACATTTTGGACATATAGCAATTGGGGTGGGGAAATAATCCCAACCATGATTCCACAAAGGTGGAGTAACCCGGAAAACGTCCAGAACACCACGCGGGAGGGAAACCATCAAAGCAGTCACTTGCGTTGATAATCGTTATTTCGACAACTTTGGACAAAAATGGACAATGTAGTGGTTCAGGCCTGATCACCATAATTAGTACACAAAGGAGCCGAAAAACGGGAACCACTCAAAACCACTCCAAAAACATTAAAAAAAAAGTCCACTTTTGGTAAAAAAATCAATATTTTGAGATTTTGGACAAAATAACACCCAATTTGAGTTTCAGGCAATGATCAAACCTTCATACACATAGGAGCAGAAAACACCGAGAACATCAGTAAACCATCTGGGAACACAATGTGTTCACTTTTGGTTTTTTAAAATTGTTATTTTTACTATTTGGACCTTAAATCGCCGATTTGGAGGTTCAGCGCAATGATCAACAAACAATCGATACAACAAGGGAGCCGAAAAACAACGGGAACACTATAAGCCATTCCTGAGAATCGTCAAAGTGTCCACTTTTGTTTAAAAATCCTATGTTGACCTTGGACCAAAATAGGCCCATTTTGTGGGTTTGGGGAAAATGATCGCCAACCATTGATCGATACAATGGAGCCCAAAGCACAGGGACATCAGAAAAATAGCTGGGAACCATCCAAATATTCACTTATATTAAAAATCAAATTTTGACAATTTGAAACCAAAATAGCTGAAATCGGATTCCAGGCTCTGTTCAACAATCATTAATGCACAAAGGAGCGAAAACACCTGGGAACCATCCAAGAACCCATCTGGGAACCATCCAAAAGTGTCCACTTTTGTTTAAAAACAACATAATTAAAACAAAATAGTTTGAATTCGGGTTCCAGGACAAAGATCAACCACCATTAATACGCAAAGGGACCGAAACAACCTGGAAATCCAGAAGAAGCCACTGGGAACCATCAAAAGTGTCAGTTCTGTTTATTTTAAAAATCATCATTTGCTTTTTGAACTAAAATAGTTGAATCGAGTTCCAGGCAACTGCACAAAAACCACTGATCACAAAGGAACCGAAAACACCGGGAACCATCCAAAATCTTCTGGGAAACAACCACCCCAAAGTTGTCCCACTTGTTTTTAAAACTCATGATTTTGACCATTTTAAAGCAAAAATGCTATTTGGGTTCCAGACAATGCCTCAACAACCATTATACACAAGGAGCCGAAAACACCGGAACCATCCAGAAACCTCTGGAACTATCCAAAGTGTCCACTTTTGTTTAAAAATCATAAATATTTGGACCATTTTGAGCCAAAAAGTTTGATCGGGTTTCAGACAAAGCTCAACAACACCATTAATATGCAAGGAACCGAAAACACCGGAACCATCCAGAAATCTTTTGGGAACCACCCAAAGTGGTCCACTTTTGTTTTAAAATCATGATTTTGACCATTTTAAAGCAAAATGCTAATTTGGGTTCCAGACAATGCTCACAACCATTACTACACAAAGGACCGAAAACACCGGACTCTCCAGAAACCATCTGAAACTATCCAAAGTGTCCACTTTGTTTTAAAAACATAAATTTGGACCCTTTTGAGCCAAATAGTTGAATCGGGTTCCAGACAAACGCAAACAAACATAATATGCAAAGGCACCGAAACCCGGGAACCATCCAGAAATCTCTGGGAACGCATCCAAGGGTCCACTTTTGTTAAAAATCATGATTTTTGGGCCATTTTAAAGCAAAATGCAATTTGGGTTCCAGACAAAGCCCAACAACCATTAATACACGAAGGAGCCCAAGAATTCGGGAACCATCCAGAACCCATCTGGGAACCATTCAAGCGTCCCCGGTTGTTTAAAAAGGCATAAATTTTGGACAATTTTCAGCCAAAGTAGTTGAATCGTGTTCCACACAAAGCTCACAACCATTAATCTATGCAAAGGAACAAAACACCGGGAAACATCCAAATCTCTGGGAACCATCCAAATTGTCCACTTTTGTTTACAAAATCATGATTTTGACCATTTAAACCAAGCTAATGGGTTCGCAGAGCCATGCTCAATAACCATGCCTAAATACCAAGGAGCCCGAAAACACCGGACCATCCAGAAACCTCCAAGAGTACACAAACTGAATTTATTCTTTTAACAAGATAAAAGCAGATACCAAATAGCATGTATATGATAATGGGAACCAGCCAACATTTTCAAACCATCTTAACAATATGGAAGAAAAATCCCTGGAACCAAGCGTGATTTTGGTTCAAATCATTAATTGCTATGGAGACACCCGGGCTCCGATAGTGGCAGCCAACCCTTGCCTCGATTGGCAAATGCCAACTGGGGCCAGATTGGCAAATTACTCATTGAACAGCCATTGTGGGGGGCCAGAACTGGCAGATGCCAATCTGGCCCCATTTTGCATCTGCCATTCTGGCCACAATGTGTCTCCGTCTCCAGCACCACACTGTGCAGATGCCAGCATGGGCACACTGTGCAACTACCTATCTGTGGCCAGAATGTCCAAAATCTCCTGTTAAGCCCCTAACGGTTGTAAAGTTATCCTAGGCCATATAACGTACAACCCTTAACCCTTCTGTATAATGTCCATCGGTGACGTTTGTAAAACGTTAAAATTACCAATGTAAAACTTTTTGCGTTTTTGGTCGATACATTAATCATTTATTCCAATTATTATGCCATATTTTCCATTCATGAATTAAAAAAACAATGAAATGGTTACTTGATTTGAAACGTGTTCCACATTACATGACAAAAGTTTAGTAATTATAATCCATGTTTTATAACTTCACAAAATGTCTTTTAAATTTATAACTTTTTGTTGGAAAGGACTTGTATGCACGACGCAGATAAACGTCTTAGTAACACCAACAGGAAAGCTTAGATTTATTAAACAATTTATGTTTGTTGTGTGGTAGAAGTTTAAAAAAAAATATCTATATTGAGATTTATTTTTGGAGAAAAAATGTTTTAGTAACTTGGAAATAACAGAAAACGGTTTTCTGAATGTCCTTAAATACCATACCACCCTGATCTAGAAAACCATATAACAGCAACAATGTTGGACCACTCTACAACGGTAGCTAGACGTTACTTATCTTCGCGAACATTGTATGAAAGCTTATGAATGCAGAATTTGGGGGGGGGGGTGAAGCGGCAAAACTACGTTGGGCAGAATGTTTATTCAAGCGTTGCTAAAACGTGTTTTAAATCGGTCCAAACCCGGGTCCAACGTTATCGGAATGGCCTTTCGATTTGTACAAGTCCTGACCAAACCCTACCCAAATCGCGAATATTCGCAACTTTGGATAATGTACGTTCCATAGTTATATACCTGTTATCATGTTTATAACATTTAACATGTCACAAACGTAGCTAATATCTTCTCTTCTTCCTAATATACTTATTTACCTTCTATTAATAAAAAAAATAATATAAATAGTCTAAACAATTATGTTCGATTCCCAATGGTGTAACCTATCTTCTTGCTATCAGAAACGTTTGTTCACAATCTCAAAGCTTTTTCCAAGGATGACTTATCTTCAAAAGAGATACTATGACTAAGTAGGTTATAAATAAATCCAATTCTAGAAGTTTGAGGAAAAGGTTTGCAGATGT
>JAMKCH010049356.1:0-11019 GCA_023653785.1 Ophioderma brevispina | reverse complement strand
GATTTGCCCAAACTTTTGTCACAACCCTCCACGTGAGAGTAATGAAAAAATACATGATATCTCCATTGGAAGTATTGATTTTTCTTTTTCGGAGTCTGGGTGTTTTGTAAACTTCCCTTTCTTTCTTCAGATATTCCCATTTTAATAGGATTTTCTTGGAAAATTCCGATTTTTGTTCTTCTAGAAGCTGATTAATTCCCTTCGTCTTCGGGGGAGATTTCGAATTTTTGCCCTCTTTATATTATGTCCTAATAAATTTTTATTTTTATAATCAAAATTTTGATAAGAATAGAAATGCCAGATCACGCTGTTTTGAACTCAATTTGAATGGATTTGGCATATGAATTGTCTTGATGGTTTTGATTGGAGGTGGTTGTAAGTGGCAATTGTGTGAGGTTTATGTAATTGATATAGGATGTAGGAGGGTTTCTGTGGGGTTGCTGTGGTGGTAAGGGGGTTAGGTGGATTGCGGTTGGTGTATGTGAGGGTAAAAGTGAAAAAAAAAAAAAAAATAAAACAGAAACCAGACAGAAAAGTTGGGTGTAAAAGTACATGAAAATCAGACAGAATTCCCAGAAATGTGCCCTTATACATCTACTGATTTTAAAAGCTTTTTTTGTCATTGTTTGCATCTCTACATTATAACTATGATGTAAAATGTGCACATGAAAAGATTGGAAAATGGGTTACAAATCATCATCTGCATAATTTGACTGCAGACAAAACAAAATATGTGAACAAATTTACTATATACTTGCCAACGAATTACACCTTCTAATAAACTTTAAGATTAATTCTGAAAAAAAAAACAGATTGTCTCTAAAGTTATCCTTGGATGAGTTTGAAGTGCAAGGCAGATGAATATGGTGTATTTAGTTTGTTGTTCATAATAACCTTTCTTTATTTCTTTCCAATTTCTTCCGGACGAAACTGGAAGAACCGCCTTTTTTTTTCCAGTTTCTTCTTTTCTTCCATTCTTTTCTTCCGGAAGAAATAGGTTTTTTCTTTCTTTCGGAAGTTTCCGAACCCTGATACTGTGCAGTGCTTCACCATGTGGCTGCCGTATAGGCTACCACGCAAGAAAGAAACAAGCAGTGTAGTACTACTAGCAATCTGTGCATTTGCTACAATCAAATGTCACGCTTGGGAGTTTAGTCCTCTGGCTGTTCGAGGTCAAATAGAGTAACAACAGCAGAAGATTTGTGTAGAATTATGCTTTTTTATTTTTAGACGGGACTTCAGTTCAAAAAAGTCCTGAAATTGAAGACCCCTATACATCCACCCATTCACTCGAAAACAATTTGGATGTTTTTTACAATGTAATTTCCATTATGATTTAACAGGTGCGTGTTCCCATCATCTTTGGGACCCCCCCTGATTTACCCGAAGTAGCATCGATTTTGAATTATCAGATGAACGCCGTATTTTCTCATTGTTGGTCCCGAAATGTGAGCCCTCAAATCCATTACATTCCTAGAATGAGACTCGGTGAAAAATGGATAGCTGTTAAGGGTGATACTACAATCGGAAGTGCTGTTGAGGTTGTGTCACCTACATGTATGCAAAGCAAAATGATTTTATCTTTTGCTTTGTGCATACCTGTAGTCGTTAAAGACAATTCCTTCACCAACGGCAATATAATGAAGCACTTGTGCTTCAAAAGGAACCCATTTAACAAATATTATACAATATACTCTATAAAATAATTCATGACCCCATATTAAGTGGTTTCCTCATCGAAAACGTTATTATATTACCATAACAATGAATTAAAAAAACCATCTAGTCTGAAAAATGGGCATTTAGTGAAAATTTGTGCTATAACTGCCAGGCCTACTGGCGTAAAAGCGTGATGTCCGCGCGAGATGGGATGCTTGCACAAGTAAAACCCCGCACGCGCTGGCTTAAGCGACAGCATTTTTACACGGCGTGCACAAAGATGTTCGTAAAAGCTGTATCAAGGTTGTGACATCACGGCACTGAGGTAGAGAAATGGACTATAGTGTAATAAACGTGTTCTGTGATAACGGCCGGCAAACGTTTGGCGTCATCACATGCCGATAGGAAATTCCCAATTATGAAGCTTCCACTTTGTAGGGTCCGTGATATAGCATGTACATTAGAGTTACTTTACATGTATTTTTGCCATTATTAGATTTAATATATAACCTTGGACATTACTCTCTCTAAATATGCATAAACAAGTTGGTCATGTGACCCGTTGCCAGGGCAACAGCGACCATATTGACTTTGGTAAAATTGAAGGTAGAGACGGTTGGGACAGATTCTCAAAAAACTAAATTCGCAATGTTTAGGCACAGAGCTTGATTTCGTACTAGAATTATAAAAAGTGACTGAACAAAGTCAAAGGTCAAAAACAATTATTATTGTTTATGTTACATAGCAAACAGGTATGTTCCCAAGGTTCAAGCTATTTAATTCTAGTACAGTTTAAAGCCCTACAACTCAGCAAAGTTTCAGTCCACATTTGGAGGCTCTACCATTAATACGTTTTGAGTAATCATGCCCCAGGGGCCTTATTTTTTTCACGACAAAAACATGTTTTGAGGAAATCGCATTTAAAGTTTTGTCTGTTTAAAAAATGTCTAATTAATTAACATTTAAATTAATAAGGCCAATTAAGTTAATCAAGTCAAATTTCATAAAATGTAGAGTACACTTTAGTTAAAAGTATTTCAGAATTAAATGCAATAAATAAAGAGATTACAGAACTCATATCAAAAGCTAAATATACCCAAAAATTCACAACACAAAAAAATAAAAAAATAAAAGGAAAGACATAAGATATTCATGACTTTGCAGCTGACTTTGGCGACAACAAATAAGCACAACTTTGTGAAGGAATGTCCGCTTTTTTACCAAAATTTGAAAGCAAAGAAAGCAATGTTCCAGCTCAATATTTAAAGTAAATAAAAATTTTGGCCTTGAAGCAACTGTACTGGGGGATACTACTTAAGGTGTACCCAAGACGTGCCGTCGGATCATTAACCAAATATAACATGTATCCCCCATAGACACTAGTGCGAATTCAAAGCTCATGGTCAGACAAACTGTTTTAATTTTTATGGTTAAACACTTCTGTTATTCCACCTGCAACACATCGCTATGTGTTCCATAATTATTTATAGCATATATGTGCGAAGTTATTCAGGTTCTTCTTTTGAAAGGCACTATCAGTGATTTGCTAAAAATCAGAAAATAAAAAAAAAATCAGGATTTTTGCATGTCTGTAACAAGTATAGATTATTCTACATCACCTGCAAGTGCTAAGGAATGTAGGCAAAAAAAAAAATATTTGTATTGGAGTAACCCGGCCGACCCTAAAATTCGGCCCGACCCTAGGAATTTTTAACAAAAAATCGCGAAAATCGTAAGGCAAAACAAGAAAAAAAGGGAAAACAAAAAAAATACGATGTACGGTTGCTCCTCTATAAAACGGCATAACGCATCAAAAATGCGATCAGCAGATGCAAAATGTGCCTCCACGTAGAGCGTTTCCGTGAAGGAAAGTGTGGTTTCGAAAGGTGTTTGAGGTTTGTGTGATGTTCTGAGACGTGTTGACCTCATTCAAGGGTTGCAGAGTTGCTTCAAGAATCATGCGAGGAAAATATTGGGGCAAGTTTGTCAGTGAAAGTGTTTAAAGCTGCCGGTTCGGACGCGGGGCCGTACAAGGATGTGTTGCTGAATGAACAGTTACAGTGCGCGATATTGGCGGACTGAAATATATCGTCATGTTTTGGAGTTTTGTCATGAATCCCGTTGGGTGTTAGGCATTTTTATGTCAAAAATATTTTTAATTTTTTAGGTTTTTTCTTTTTTTAATTATAATTTGTTTATCTTTCCACCACCACCAGACCACTGCCAATTTTAAAAATTTCTTATATTGGGGACTTGTAAGACATTTTAGTCTCAATTTTGGTGCTGAACCCAGGTGCTGAATAGGCTCTCTCCAGAGTTCAAACTGAGTTGTTTTGTCATTGGTGATTTATTAGCTTGCATCATGCATGGTACATAAAGCACAGGAAAGTGAATGTAAAAAAAAAAAAAAAAATCCGCCGCCCTACCCTATTTTGCACTGGCCGTTACTCCAATACAACATTAAATTTTTTTTCGGCCAACTTAAGGGCAGAATCGGATATTTTAGTCCATACTGTCCGTACGGACACTTACTTACTGCAACACATACCTGAATGGAGCTTCAAATCTTGGTAGATGTTTCATATAGAAGTCCTATTGATGCCAAAATGAGGTATTACATGATTCAGTCATGCGCTGTATGACGTGTGCAGTAGCGCTGATGGAATGATTGGCAAGAAACTCATTTTACATCCATGGGACTTCTATATGAAACGCCTACCCAGTTCTTTGACAGCTTGGAATACTGCCGTTTTCTTCCGTTTTTCAGATTTTTCAGTTGTACAAAAAGGGAATTCTACAGAAATTGTCCTTCACTTTTAAAGCTAATTTGAAATTTCAAATATTTGACTCTTTCGAGTGAATCACTGGATTTAGGCCTTAAGAACCCTTGCCGGATACACGCACTGAACATGGATTATTAGTATGAGTAAACATTCATCAAATTTGAAATAAGTGGATGTGATTGCAGTATAGGTTCATTTCAGTTATGTTTGAATTTACAAATTATTCAAAAACACATTATGTTTATAAATCATATACCTGAAGCCTGATTTCCTTTCCAATGTGGACTGAAAACATATGCATTTCACTTCTGAGAAGTGGATCCCCAAAAATACCTATTAGCACCCTAAAAGGAAAATGGTCTCAACCGGGACCCCAGGTCACACCCTGTTAGCCATTACGCTCCCAATTCGTTTTGGCTCAAAGCCACACAGGACGCATGTACATATTCATGTTGGGGGGCGGGCTGGAAAGCGGGAAGTAAACATTGGAAAGGAATCAGGCCTTCGTTAGGATGATTTATAAAACATAATGTGTTTTGAATAAATCCTTACATGAACTGATTTCTTTACACAATGTTGACTGAAACATAGCATTAACCCCGTTGAATGAATATTTTCAATCAACACCAGACTAGCACACTCAGTCGGAGGTAAAACATGATATTACAGAGAGCAGCCATAGGATGCAGTCAAAGGTAGACCAAAAACGCCAGAGCCAAAAACACATGGAATCTAGATTCCTAAAAGTCAGGGAGCCAATAACTCACCTAGTTAGGAGCACACCAGGGGTGAGTAAGGGGACCTCAGACTTTATAAGGTGATTAAAAGACCTGGCCAAAGTTTTCTTGGAGGAGAGCCAGGCCGCGAACCCGCAGAGAAAACCCCCAGCCTAAGGAATAGGCGAAGAGGGAGCTCCGACAGAACTGGAGTGCGACGTAGGACCTGACAAAGGGCCCGAAGCACCGCGGCCCCAGGCGGGAGAACAAGGCCTCACAGCCTTGCGAACAATTGAGGATCCGGGAGGGAAGCAGAGAAGCGCAAGGCGGACCCGCGTAAAGAAGCGGGGCAAAGAAGCCTAACCCCAAAAAAACAGAGGAGCGGGACCCAGAGCACACAGAAGAACCCCGCGGACAGAGGCCCGGGGGAGATAAGGTTGAGAGACTGAATGAAGGCTAAAGGCACCAGCCGTGGAGGGCTGAGAGAAAAAGTCCGACCCTGACCGGGGAGAAGCTACAAGGAGAAGGAAATCTCCGAGCTAATCAGCCGGGAAAGGGACCGAAAGCGTAATAAAGGAGAGGGCTGAGCGACGCGCACCCAAGGACGATTGGGGGATACGCAAGAGACTCGCGATAGAACTCAGACCCAAGAGGGAACTAGCTTTCGGGTCAGAACGGACGCCTTGCAGGAGTCAAGGAACAACCAACGTCACCGAAGGACGAACCGAACAACCTTGGCTGGGGTAGGCTGAGCTAGTTGACCGGAAAATCCAGACAGAGGATGATCGGAAACAGCCAACAAAGCCTCAAAAATAGCGAAAAGGCCCCCCCAGACTGTCACAGTCATGAGGTGGAGGGGACGATTCAGGCCTCGAGTCGGAGGTAGACAGAACAACCAAGGAAAGAATGAGGCAGACCTCCGCAAAAACCGGGAGCCGTGGCACCAGCACAGGGCAACCGAAGAGCAGGTCAAGGCTAGATAGATACACTAGCACCTCCCAGATCGGGCCAGAGTCGGCCTGGCCCGAAAGGTAGACAAAGTGGTAAACCACTGAGAAGTATATAGAGGGGAGAAACCAGAGGTTAGCTCCGCAAGGAACACGAGTCGAGCCTCGAGAGCCGAACCAGAGCCGAGAGCTCAATAACTGCGGGGAAAGCCGAGCAGAAGGTCTAACCAGTGGCGACTGTCAGAAGAGAGCAGGTGACAAAAGTCGTAAAAGGACAGAATGATCCAACATGAGGGAAACTTCTTGGCCGAACGGACGATTCGGTATCGAGGAGGCAAACAAGTAGCTGCGTAGCAGAACCGGCTACGGGCAAAGGATGCCACGAGAAGAGGGCGCGGGCAGCATAGCGGCTTAGACACAATATCTCCCGAGGATAAGAAAGTGAAGGGAGCCACCGGAGAAGTGCTATCCCGCACGGGTGAGATACCGATTAAGGATTCACCAAAGATCGAGAAAGGGAGTAACCAAATCGTCAACCAAACTCGAGCCGTCAGACATGGAAGAATGACGCACAGCGGGGAGTTACGCCCAGGCACATTCCCACCCGGGCGCGAGAAGCTCACAACCGATTAAAGTTCAGGATCACTTTGAACGACAGGATAGCGGGGATAAAAAACCCAGTCGGAAAAAGTGGGACAGACCACCAGGTCAAGGGCTCCAAGTCGTAAAGACGGCGACAGAGCAACTGAAAGTTGCCCCCAGGACCCCGAGGGGGCCTAATAAGGGGAAAAGCACAAGATTCCAGTAGCAAGGCACGGCGGGAAGAAAAGCCAACGTCAAACTGGCCCCAAAGACAACTGAGAAAGCCACCTGTGAAGGCGAGTTTGGAGAACACAAAACTAGGGAATAACCCCGTCGCGGGGATTCCCACAAGGCAGTACAGTTGGGACAGAAGCCGTGGCAAGAAAAGCCCCGCAAGTGACCAGAGATCGAAACAACGGGAGCCTGAAAAACCGCGGACGGACGGGGGGGGGAACCCCCTAAGACAGACCCCGACGAACGGAGCACACAAGCGTTAGCCCGACGAGCACCAACGCTAGGATCCCGGACGAGCCCCAACGCTAGCCCGGAACAAGGCCCGACGCTAAGCCCCTACGACGAGCCCCAACGAGATGCACAGTCGAGCTGACCAGAGCCCAAGTCCAAGTTCCCCAAAGGAGACAGCGGACCAGGGTAGTTCAGCTGGGAGCCAAAGGCATGTGCGAGAAAACTGTCAACGCAGCCCCTGACTCCCGAACAAACGGGATAAGGGATTCACGGTCAAGACACGGACCCAACAGTAGGCGGAGTCCAGGCATAGTCGAACGACCTCAAGGGCTAGGAGTGAGGCCTGGGAGCGCGGGTAAGGTAAGGCAACGAGCCAAACACCCCACACACACACAGGAACAGACGAACAGAGCCCAGAGGGGCGAGGGCATCCACCTAGGTGGGAGCCAAGCCCCAATTGAGGGAACCCGAGCACCAGCGTCAAGAATGAATGACCAAAGCCCGACCAAAGCCCGAGACCGGCAAGAGCAGCAGGCCACGGAGGGCACCGCCGGATGTAGGCGAGGTTCGCGCCCGCACAAAAGTGAGGAAAGAGGGAAAGGAAGAACAGCCAAGGTGCAATGAGCAGGTTCCCCATACGGGGTGTAGGCAAAGGGAGAAGGACATAGAGCCCCTACCCCAGGCCTGAGGCGGCCCAGTGAAGCCCATGGAGGGGGCCACGCTAGACCAGCATAGGCATCGGCCTCATAAACCTGAAGGGGCCAAGTTAATACACCAAGCAGCAGGACATCAGCCATAGGCCAGGCCAGACAAGGGCCCAGGCAAGCTGCGTGGGAAGAACCAGGGCCCAGCTACCCGAATGGAGATGAAGGGTTAAGTCGAGAAGCAAAAGCCAGACGATAAAGCCCCAAGGCCTAGGCCAAGGCGAAGTCAAAAGACCGCCAAGGCTATAGGCAACGTCCTCCCAAGGAAGTCAGGCGCTAAAGACCAAAAGACCAGCCTCAAAGCCAAGGCTAGAAGCACGGCCTAGACCCCAAGGGGGAACAGAGACAAACGCCAGGCGGCAACTGTCACTAGGCCCGACTCGGAAGCGGCCGTAGGCCCCGGTGATCCCCAGGAGGGGAGCAGTGAAGCTGCACTCATCTTAGCCAGAGTCCAAGCTCCCCGAGGGAGACGAAAACGGACCAGGCTAGGAAGCAGTAAGCCGAACAGCCAGAGCCTAAGAGCCCCAAAGGACAGCCCAGGCCTAGATGGCCCAGCGCCTAACTGGCAGAGACCAGTGGCCTCAAGTCCCGATGGTGCACACAGAATGGACCCGGACTAGCACCACGAAGGAGCTAGGCTACCGGGGCAGCAACAGTCAGCCGCAGAGAAGGAAGCGACGGAAGCGCCGGCGACCCAGAGCTGAAACCCATGGGAGCCGGGAAGCCGAGTGCATAAAGGCAAGTCCGGCTCTCGACGAAGCTGCAACTATAGCACGGCAGGATGCGCCCAATGCCCAGGCCGAGGCGGCTAGGCCACCACCAGCAGGGCAGGAGCACCCCAGTAGGGGACCCTGCATGCCGAAGATAGAGCAACGTCAGAGAATGACGTGGTAACCCAGGGACTACACAAGGCTGAGAGGGCTTTACACCAAAGGAAGGCGGACATGACAGCCAGGGGTGAAGCCACTCAAGCTAAGCCGCCCCGTAGGGGAACCCCGCCAAAGAGCAGACTTGAGTAGATCCACGAGAACCACCGAGACCTACAACATCCCTGAAGGGATGCCCGGGAGCCAAGGCGGCGCGACATCCCGCAAGTGAAGACAGGTCGCGGCGCCGATAGTTGAAAGTCAACACCAGCGAAGGTGGACAAACAACACCCGAGCAGTAGCCCCCGTAAGAGGAGACCAGAGCTGTGGCTAAGCCCGGAAATCCACGGCCAACCGACGGCGGATATAAACGGCCACCGGAATCAACGCCGATGACGGCGGTATAAACGGCCAACATGCCAGCGCCGGGCACGCCCTGACAGGGCATGCGCAGCCTGCACTGAGGCCCCCATGGAGCAAGCCCGAAGGCTACCCCATGCGGGCGCCGAAACGGCAAACACCCAAGGGGTGTACCGTAACAGCGGAACCGTAGCGGGAACTAGCGCTGGCCGAGCTGCACCAGTAACCGCACACAGAACCCCGCGTAAGCGGGGCCAACCCGGCGAAGCGATGCGCGCCCCAACATAGCCTGTGAAGGACTGGTGAAGCAAAGCGCAAGAGCCAGATTAACCCTGCGGGGCTAGCAGACTAGCCATGCGGGTGTGCCGTAACTGAAACACCACGGGGTGTTGCCGTAACAGCGGAACCGTAGCGGGAACTAGCGCTGGACCGACAGCACCGCTACAACCGCACACGGAACCCCGCGTGAGCGGGGGCCAAACCGGCGAAGCGCTGCGCGCCCCACCAGCCCGTGAAGGCCTGGTTGAAGCAAGCAGCCCACAAGCCCAGATTAACCCGCGGGGCTAGCAGGCTAGCCAAGCGGGGTGTGC
Source organism: Ophioderma brevispina (assembly GCA_023653785.1). Lineage (NCBI taxonomy): Eukaryota > Metazoa > Echinodermata > Ophiuroidea > Amphilepidida > Ophiodermatidae > Ophioderma > Ophioderma brevispina. The sequence goes on along the minus strand of JAMKCH010049356.1, from coordinate 1,347 downwards.
CGTAACGGATGAACCGTAGCAGGAACTAGCGCTGGCCGAACAGCACCAGTAACCGCGGACGGTACCCCGCGTGAGCGGGGGCCAACCTGGCGAAGCGCCGCGCGCCCCACCTAGCCCGAGAAGGCCTGGTGAAGCATACAGCACGAGGCCCGATTGACGGAACCCCGAGTGAGCGGGGGCCAACCTGGCCAAGCGCCGCGCGCCCCACCTAAGCCGCGAAAGCCTGGTGAAGCATGCAGCACGAGCCAGATTGACACACGTGGCTAGCAGGCTAGCCATGCGGGGACACCCGCGGCGACACCCGCGGCGCCCCGAAGAGGGGCGCCGAGGAAACCACCTCAGGGCTGGACGATCAAAGCCCCGAGACCGGTACCACGGCAGCGCGGTAGCAGAGTCCGAGACTCCTAAACCACGGCGCCGGGTGTCGGTACTAGCGATGGATCGGCCCGAGAAAACCCGGGCAACAAACTGCATAGCCAACACACCGCTACCGACGGACTGCAGCCGCCTAATCCAACAGGGAAAGGGCAGAGCAGACCATGCCAGCCTGCACCGATAACGCAACGAGCTAAAGCAGGCGAGCCAGCGCCGGCAGCGTACTAGTGAGTCAAAGCCCCCCCGGAAGGGAGACGGCGACTAGCACGCTAGGAAGCAACCAGGCTGCTATACCTGGATGTCTGCAGCCGCCAAATCCCCTAGGGAAAAGGCAGAGCAGACCGCGCTAGCCATGCGCCGGAGAAGCCCATAGGGCTAGACCAGGCGTGCCAGCGGCCGGTAGCGAGGTAGACAGGGCGGAACTTCCCGAGGAAGAAACGCCTACTACACGCCATGAAGTAAGCCGAATGCTACAAACATTTTAGGTGCTCCCAAAGCAGCGGGGCCGCTTTGGAAGAAACATCGGACCGGAGCCGAAACCACCCCCCCCTCCTTAGCGAAACATAAAAGGGAAAACTGTGTAATGGCGACCATTGAAAACAGAAGGCCCCGCAAAAGAACAAGCACCAAAAGGAGACGACAGCGAAAGCAAGCCCGTAAGAACGCACGGAAAACGAGGGTCGCGGGGGCGGCGAGCGCAAAAGACGCTGAAAAGTGGGAGTTGAAGCGAGCCAAAAGGGCGAGCGTGTCGGAACGAAACCAGCGATGAAAAAAAACAAAGGCGTGCCGCGGTAAGACACGGCCCGCCAACGCGGAGACCCCCAAAGTACCGTCGCGGTAACAAATTCACCACGGTAAAGAATTTCCAAAGTCAGTTTTACATATTGATAAAACAACAAAGCATAAGAATAAAATAATAGACACAATCACCCAAAAGAACTGTTTTAATGATAGTTGGCAACTACAAGAAAC
>JAMKCH010049355.1:0-93623 GCA_023653785.1 Ophioderma brevispina | reverse complement strand
CCCTGCTGGTTTGCCGCCCAACGCCTCCCCCAGCGGGCCTGCGGTGGGCCCCCCCAAGCCCGAAAAGCTTCCGAGCCAATGATATGTCCTCGATGTTTGCCATTCATTGCTATGTCAGTTGTGTCCACCGTGGTATATAGTGTGTGAAGGCATACTCAACAGGATTTTAGCAGAGGAGTGTGAATAATTTTGTCTACCTTAAAGGGTCGTATCAACACCAAAGAACAAAAAAAAAAATATAGATTTTGCCGGAATTTGACGTTGTTGAAAATATTGAGGAGAAATCGCATTTCAGACACGTACATGCCAATAGTGCCGGCTCCACGAAAGGGCCAAAATTGGGTAAATTAAAAAAAGTGAATTATTTTTGTCGCCGCCCCTGCCAGAGGAACAGATACGGAACATGCAGATGGTTACTAGGACGTAGCGAGCAAAGTAAGGCCTATACAGAATGCCCCCCAATCTGCAGCTCTGTGCCTGGAAGGAAGCAAGAATTGGCACAAATAGGCCCTATGTACCATTATTTGGTTTCACGTCTTTTCAAATTATTTGTTCGTTTGAATTTGCACAAAGCGCCACAAAATGAATTTGTACCTCCGAGGCGATCGGGAACACGCCGTATGAAAAATGGGTTTAAGCCTTTAGGCTGTGCTTTCAAAGATAGGGAAAAGGAAATTCGGTGGGTGATAGAGAATGTGCCAAAACGGGTTCTTGGGTGATAGATAGCCAAATTGGCCCAAAATAAGGGTTGATTTTTTGCCTGATTTTGGCTGGCGGACTACAGTAGAGTCTTTGGGTGAAAGATTTCAAATTTGTCGAGAAAATGGAGTTTTTGATGGCGGTGGTTTCAAAAATACAGTTTAGTGGGGGGGGGACAATGATACTGGGTGTTAACAGCCTAATATAAGCGTCATCAACTACCACCTCACCCACTTAACCCCTGGACATGTTTAAGGGAGTAGCAGAGAATCCCATAGATATCTATGGGAGATGGTCCTCTCAGCGCCCTTAGCGAGGCCACCCATACGTGGCCCAGAAAGTAGCAGTTCAGAGGGGGAAAAAGCACGTTAAGGGAGGTCAGGCCCGTTCAGGGGAAATTCATCGATCGGAGGCCAGCGTTGCCAAAAAGCGACTGAATTTTCATGATTACCATCAATATTTCACCGATTTTCCCTCAAAAACTTTTCTTCCCAAGAGGGCTTCCTCATTCCCCAGTATTAGCTACGTCACTGAGAGCCCATTTCCTCCGACCACAGCTACCCCCAACTGGGGGGGGGGCCTTTGGGAATACGTGCAAGTTCCTTGGTTTGCACATTGAATTTGGCAGTATTATTAAATTTCACCTGGCATTCATTGGCTCATGGTGAGGGGGGCCTCTCCCTAAATCTTGACAGCTCTTGACATAACACAATAGGCAAATAAACGAGGCTGGAGGAAAAAACACAGTAAGTCTCTTAAGTTGCGTCATTGAGAGTGATCAATCCGTTTAGTGACCGCTCCCCATTCAAACTCAGCTAGCGGTTGCCAGCGCTAGTCAAGTAGAAATGCAAACAAATTTGTGTTGCAAATTTTAAGTGTAACCTATCAGGCCTTCACCATGTTTGTTGTGTTTAAAACCTTATTCCCCAACAACTCCGGATCTGAGCAAATTTGGTTAATGCACATCAATTTCTCTTGATAAAAATATGAAGTATTCTTCAACAATGACACCTGCAGCTCTCAAAACACCCATGATTCACCCCATTAATTTTTCTTGCCCCCCCCCCCTTGTATTTCTCCCGTGGCCAAAAGAAATGCAATTTTGGGCTAAAATCAGCGATTTAGGGACAAAAATCACAAATTCTGGGCAAAAAAATTCTCAAAATTTGTATGTTTGATACCAAAAAAAGTTCACTTCCCCCCCAAAATGGCCTCCATTGGTGGTAAGGCTTTTTAAAATGACCCCAAGATGAGCTATCGTGTCTGAATACTTCATGTACCTCAAAAGATCAACAACTTCGGTGAATACCATCTTTTTCTGTGGAAGAAACATTTGAGCAGCAATGACCTCAAATAACTCCAGTGACATTTCACCTAAAATTCCTGAACAGTGAACATCCTATTCTATGTCCTCTTAAAGTTTCATTTCATTCCTTTCCAAATTTCATCAAAATCCATCCATGCATGCATGTGCAATTGTACATAGTTAATTTATAAAGAAAATGTTGGCCATACACAGACAGATCAACACCTCTATAAATATGCAATATTAGTAAATAGCTTGAGCTACAAATTGCTGAGGTAAAAACTGAAACAACTAAATACACAACACACTGGTCTAGAATGAAGACATTAAAGTAACATTTTAATTAAGGTGATCTTACCTGACCATAGTTATCAATGCCAGAGTAGAGCCTGTTGACATTAAGGAGGTCAAAGGTCATCTTAAGAGCATGACCCATTCCTGTAAGACTGGAGGCCTGAAGATTTTTGAGTTCATTCATAAAAATGATGTGGCTTTCCTTCCATCCAGCCTAAGAAGGGAGAAAAGAAACTCCAATTTTAAAATGCTGCGAATAAAATTTTTGATTGGCAACAGACGATTGCATGGCGGCCAAGCCTCTTTCAATATTAGCAACTCACCATTGAAACAAATCAAATTAATTACAGCAATACAGACCACAAACCACAAACTGAATTACGCACTTTGATGTGGGTCGGTCATGGATATTTCCATGACCAACCTCATCCATTATTATGTACCGTACATAAAAAATCAGAAATAACCCTTATAGTGGAGTTGATTCTTCAGCTCCAACGGTTTCAGGGGGGTAGAACATGCCAACCTAACAGCAACCGCGAATTCAAAACGCATCAACTTCCCTGCAACTTCCAGCATAACCTGCGTGCTAGTCGTTTTCAAAGACTTGATGGTAGGAGGGCGCTCTTACACATATCGAACGGTTACACACAGACTTAACTAAAGTAAATGCTAGGCCTGGTCACAAATATTTAAATCTAAATAATCGTTATTGGAAATTACACTATTTTGCAGTGGGGTTAATCCACTAACCCTGACGGATTTTGAAGTCAATAATTTATTCCTTAATTATCATGATATTACTACTTGTATTGAACTAAGGTTTAAGAGGAGATTTTGCAATATAACTGAGACAGAGACTGCCATAGTAATGCAGTTCCCAAAATTACCGTTTGGAAATCCTCAATGCCCAAATCAAGCAAGTCGTGTGTCCTACCCCCCACCCCCGACGGTTTTAGAAAAAGAAAATAGTTGTATCATTTCATAGCCATTTTTCATTGTTAAACCAATGATGACGTCTAAAATTCGGATTTCTTGGCCACCACTGCCTATAATTAGCCCCAACAAGGCCATATTTAATGAACGCTAATACCATATACCCCACCTTACTCTCCCATATACCACAAAATACCAAAACATTGGAATGGCAGTACTGCACCTTTGGAACTTCCACAAGATACCAACTAACTTCAGTGTGGTATTTGTTAGGGTTCTAATTGGAAACATACTTTCTTGGCAAAGCGCCATCGCATGTTTTTTTAGCTATAACAGCAATTACAAGATAACGAAAGGCTATGGTGCGATGAAGATAGCACAGACTGATTTCTACATTGTAATATACTAAAATATGGGTATTGCCATCCAGGGGGTAGTACACGATCTGCTCGATTTGGGCATTGGGGATTTCCAAACGGTAATTTGGGGAAATGCTACGTACATTTACTATGGCAGTCTCCGTCTCAGTGACACTTCAAAATCAGCTCTTAAACCTTCGTTAAAAAGATCTCAGTAATATCATGATAATTTTAGGAAAAAATATTGTGAACTACTTACATTTCAAATTGCTCTATCAATTTTGCATGAGGAAAAAGTATTACAAAGCGAAACTGCAAGATTTCCAACTTCCACCCCTAGTGCCGCTTGCACATTGTCATATCCATATATCCCTGGTGATCCCTAGGAGATTTTTATTCTTTAAAGGGCCATGGCCTGAAATAGCCTCCCAGATAGCATTACAACGTTGGGCCAATGTCGGCATTGGTTGGCATTGGTCGCTGTGGGCCAGCCAACCTAGTGCCAACGTTGGAACATCGGTAGTGGTGGCATTAATTTGCCTTTTTTTAATTATTTATTACTTTCCGGCAAAGCCAACGTCCGGCCAACGTTGGGAAAATGGCATCAAGAAATAGCCGGGAAAAGCTTGGCAAAACAGATGTTGGCCTGACGTTGGCAAAACGACGTTGGCCCCGACTGTAATACACCCCATATCAGACTGACTTAGGGCCGACGTTGGGTAGTCGGCGGCGGTTGCCGGTCGGCAAGGTCAACTTGGGCTGGCATTGCAAAAAGTGGAGGTGGTCAATTTTATGGTCCGGTAAGTCAAACTTCGGGCCAGAAGTTTGGAAATGGTGGGGGGACTGGTCGTTTTGTGGTCAGAAAAAAGGCAGGCCGTCGGGGCAATGTTGTCCCGCAGACTATACTTAATTAGACCTACTTATAAAGGAAATTATAACCAATCAAACGACGGGCTTTTATCAAAAATACGGTCTATTCTTAGCAACATTGGTGCGTAAAAATAACATGTCATCTGGCAGTGACTATACTTTTTCAATTTTGTGCCCTAATTGTTTTTTCAACTGCAATACGAGGATTCCCTGAGGCTTTTTCGGGGTTTTTTTTCACTCTGTGAAGCTCTCTGTGACGTAGGTCGCAATTTTTATGAGTCATTAGTTTTCTCTTAGTGTGTTTATACACTGGTTGAACTTTTTTTACATGGAATATTAATTTTTGCGTTGCCCCGTTTTATCAACAGGGGCGAGTTATCTCGATTGGTTCAGTCATCAGCCTCCCCAATACAAAGAATCTGGTGGTTCGAAATCCGGTCAAGGCAGTGAGTTTCGATTGCTATAAATATATCGTACCTAAACCTAAGATAATAAACTCTACTGTGTATTAAATTTGAAAAACCATAGGGAAATGTTTTTTTTTTTTTTTTTTTTTTTTTTTTTTTTTTTTTTTTTTAAAACATTGTTTTATTATGGTTGTGGATACATTGGCCCAATGCTGGCCCGACATTTTCCAACGTCGAAATACGACACAGGTTCACATCGGTGGCCGACTGACAAAATGACGTTGGCCGACGTAATTTTCCGACGTTGGCCCCCCCGTTATGGGTGACGTTGGGCCAATGGATGGTGGCCCAACCTTGTATGCTATCTGGTCTGACCTAGAAATCCCAAATTTTCCCAGAGTGGGCAATATTTTGGTGTCTGCAGAAAGTAGTACTATTTGTCTCATTTACCCTGTGATATCTAGGGGCTAAAAGATGTTTAGTATGGATGTGAGCAAAAATGTGTCCAGTTTTGGTTGACCAATTATTCAAGACAGATGTCAACGATAGATTTCACATAACCGGTGTACCGAAAAAATGTGGAAATTCTGAAGTTGGCATTTGTTTATGACGTCTCGTAGACTTCTGAGGTCAGAAGTACCCATCGCAAACACAAATAAATGAGCCTTGTTCACAAGTGATCTAACTTTATATAACAAACAGTTTTTAATGATCTTTAATGTCTGGTTCAAGCATTTTGGTTATGTCCAAACAAAATTAACTAAAATACAACACACCATATGTTAGATTAATAATTTATTAAGTTGGCTAAGTGTGGTCCGGGTTTAAATCGTTTCAGTTCAATGACGATATGTCCTCACAGCGAAGACTCCAAACGACAGCGATCAAGTTCACATATTTAACACTCCTCAGGTTTTTCCTGGGAAGCTTCTCAGTCCTGAAGTATAACTTTTGTCCAGCAGTTCAAGACGACAAGGTTTAAATTAAGTCCCTCGACAAAATAATCCACAGTATATCAGTTCAAGGTACTCACCTAACGATTTGCTTATATTTCCACAATTTGGAATTCTCTTTTGATTCCCAGCACTTTCGTCTTCAAAGATGCCAGTAGAATAATTCCAGCAACTCTGCTCACATGGAATTTATATATCCTGGCACTTTACAGTTCTGCTCCTCATCAGAGTAAAACTACTACTTCTAGCTACTTGTTTAATACTAGTGATGCTGGCGAGATTCCTTCCAGTGATGGTAGTTAACTACTCACAGATAGATTCCCCTTCTATAATCATTACTACATCTACATGGCATAAACTAACTTACCCTAGCTGACCAATCAATTCCATCACCCGATTTACATCACTTCACATATATAACTGTGGGGAATTCCCAGATCTTGCAAATGTTTGATCTTTTAAAGCATAAACAAGCTTACAAGCCTTCTAATTTTAGCATCCTTGGTGAATTCCCCATTTCCTCCCCTATTGTGCAATCTAAACAGGTGCACCTTAGAAACACCTTGGAATCCCCTTTTCTCTCTTTTATAGTAAAAACAAAGTTTGCTTTTCCCGTGAGAAATCTTTTCTCAAATTAAAAAGTGAGAAAATATATTTTTTTTTTTAAAAGTTTTAATAATCAGAAAAAGAAGGCCATAATAACACCATTGGTGTAAAGCTTTATATAAAAACATCACCATCTGTAAGGATTAAGCTGAGAACGGTTTCTTCGGTACAAATTGTGAAATTCTATTTTGTATGGAGCAAATATGAAATTCAGCCATGTTTGTCTATTGAAATATAAGCATATAGAAATCACTTTTGTTTTAACTTCTAAGACAAACTGTACCAAAATAACAAGGTAAAGAAATCATTTTGAGTGTCTAATCTATATTAAATCAGTACCTATGACAACTTACAGACACGGATGTCTCAAATCTCCTCGTGCACTTTAAGTTTAAACAGTACTAACTCATGGGGTGTACAAAATATGTTAGCTCTCACATTAAAATGGCATATCATATTCATGAAACTCTTAATTTACATGTGGTTTTGGTCAATTCTTGGGAATCATCCCACACCTTTTGTTTAACCATGTTTTCAAGCCAGTTTTTCAGTAAATGGGACCCAAGTCAAGGGCCATATTGGGTCATAGTTTTCAGATACTTTGAACACAGGCTAGAATGATACTGAATGATGACTGAATGTTTCCCATTTTCAAAGAAAACAAATTAAGTGAAAAAAGCCAGGGTGCCCCAATGAAAAATCCAAAATGACCCGCAAACGGCTATAATCATAATCATAACTTAGATCGGCGTTGTTTAATTACCCTCATTTTTGTGGCAATACCCATGGATGTTTGGCCTACAGAATCGTTCTATCACTTTCATTCATCTCACCATGACGTTTCGTTTTCTCGATATTGCAATTTAGCTTAAAATTGGACTGAGAGGCCTTTCCCAAAAAGTACGCATCATATCAAAATTTTTTAAATTTTTAACTGGCGTGTCCTCATCAAGATTGTAGCTTCATCATTTCCTTAGGATTGAGCTGTGGTCACACTTACCGCATTTTCCTGTGGCATCAATTTAAAATTTGATGAAAACACTCACTGGAATATACCGGGGTCACAAACTTTGTGGTGGGGTTTCAATGAGGCATTTTTAATGACTTAAAAAGCCTACGTCAGTTTTAAAACTGGAAAACACCACGTAAGTCAACTTTTCAGCAATGTTTTCATAATGACACCTTCAACTTTGAATATTTAAAACACCATTTTCAATTGGATGCGCATATAATGGGAAAGCGCCCTCACAGCTCAATTTTACGTGAATACCCCCTTCAGAAAGGCTAAAAATAAAAACTACATATTTGAAATTGAGGAAGAAAATTACCTTTCTATTGCTTTTTGTTTGACACAAGCGGAGCTACCGTTAAATAACGTTATGATCGAACATGTAACTACTTTCCGCAAACTGAAATCTCTTATTTTCTTAAATTCTTATTTTAATTGTTTTTTCTCAAGCTGCAATATTTAATTTTTTCCACTAAAAAATTCAAATCGCCAAAAAGTAAATAAGCTTTTGATCTCCAATTTCCACAATTATTTTGTGAAAATTGAAGCATCTAGCGACTATTAGCTAACCAATATATACATAAAATAAATAAGCATTTCCCAACAAATATACTAAAACCTGAAAAACAGTGTTTTCTAGACTAAATTGCAGCTGATATGTCGAAAGTGAATTTTAACATATATCATCCTTGTAGCAAAGGATTTCTCAAAAACTATTTATCCTAAAGAGATGGAATAAAAAGCTAATTACAACATACTTATTGACTATGCTATGCATTGAACTACAAATAATGCCACTAGCCCTAATGGTAACTTGGTTTAAGGGGTCATTGGTCAAGAAAGGAAAAAATAATTATTTTTTTGCCAACCTTTGCGATTTCATTTTGCGAAGTTACATTTGAACAAAGCTCTGATTGTCTTCAAACAAAAAAGCAATATAAAGGTAATCCCTACTCAGTTTCAATTGTTTGTTTGTTAGATTTTATTTTTTAGCCCTCTGAAGGGGTAATTCCCCCTAAGCAAAAACGGCATTTTTCAAGAACACGAAGGTGATGGAGGGATGAAAGTGGCATAGAATGATTCCCGAATACCCACCCCAAAACATGGGTATTGCCACAAAATTAAGCAAATTTAACCAAAATAATTGAGGTATGGTCAAAAATCAAATTTTTGCCAAGTTGGCAGCCATTTTTGGGATTTTTCAATGGGGCAAACCCTGTTTTTCGCCCATATTCATTTTTTTTCTTCGAACGTGGATCAGATGATTAAAGTCATCAAATGACCTGGTTTCGAAGTGATTTTGAAACAATGACCTTCTATAGCCTAACCGCTCATAACAACAAAACATACACGTCGCTTCTCGAACCGCTAAATCCCCCTGGGGGAGCGGATTTACAAAGTTTTAATACAGCTGCATACCCCCCTTAACACCAAAATCCCCTTAAACCCTAAACACTAATCCACCCCCCTAAAACCTTGGCAACCCCCTCCACTCGTGCAAACCCACCTAACACAACAAGCCCCCTTAAGCCCGTACAACCCCCCTTAAACCGGACAACCCCTTTAAACCCGGACCACCACCTTAACCAACCCCAACAATCCCCCTTAGTCCAGACACCCCCCCCCCCCTTAAACCCGGACAACCCCCTTAAAAGCCCCGACAACCCACCTTAAACCCCAACAATCCCCCTTAAACCCAACACCCCTTAAAGCTGGACAACCCCCCTTAAACCGGACACCCCCCTTATAAACCTGGACAACCCCCTTAAACTCTTGCAACCCACCTTAACCACAACAAGCCCCCGTTAAAAGGCCAGACACCCCCCCTTAAACCCCTCCAAGTTTCATCACACATCGGACTTAGGGATCTTCAGATAGTTTGTTCACAGTTTTTTTTGGTGAAAATACCCCCACATTTAGCCCATAAATATGCCAACTTAGCTATTTACTTAGCATATCATGCGCCACATACCTAATCAGCGCGAGAGTCACATGATTTCCCCCCCCATCCACCAAGTGTTCAAATCATCAAAATCAGATGGAATCATCAGATAGTTGTTCCCAAGCTTTTTGGGTAAAAATCCCCAAATTAACTCATTAATATGCAAATTAGGTACTATTAGCATAATCCACGCCCATAATCTAATCAGATGAAGGGCATCGCAGTCCCATCCCACCACGTTCTATCACCATAACCCTTATGGGTTCTCATGTTATTGCGTCCAGATTGTGTTGGAAATACGCCAACTTAACTCATTAATTATTCAAATTGGTACCTAATTAGCATCTGCCACGCCGCCATTAATCTAATCAGATGAAGGGCAGGGCATCCGATCCCACCCACCAAGTTACTCCACCATAACCCTATTGGTCTCATGTGTACATCGGCGTTTCACACAAGATTGTGTTGGAAAATACCCCCAAATTACTCATTATTATGCAAATTTAGGTACTTAATTACGCATCATGCCACGCCCATAATCTAATCAGATGAAGGGCATGACAGCCCGATCCCACCCACCAGTTACAATCATCACCATAACCCTTTATGGGTCATTTTTCTCGCGTTCACAAGATGTGTTTGACGCCGCCGACGTGGACGCCGCCGACGCGGACGCCGCCGACGCCTTACCTGATAGCATAATCCCCCTTCTTAAATCCCCTTCTGCTTTCAGCAGGGGGATAAAAATCAGCACATCCAGAGTGGCAACAGGGGTGATCCAAAAAGGTTGTACAAGCAGAAAAACTCCAATTTCGCACCTGAAATCAAAGAACATTTTTTTCTGCAAAATTTTTGAAACCACGGATAATGCCCCCTTGATCCATAGTCTCGTCCCCTGACTTGCCTAAAAAGTTTGAGATTTTTAATCATATTATCCGTTGTCATATGGTGTGCCTAATCTGACGTGCAAATTCGATCTGCTCTTGAAGAAATTGGTATTTTGGTATTTTCGTCCGTAAAAAATAGATTTGTCTATAAATGGATCCTTTATGCTTTTCATTAGGGCTGGGTTTTCTTTGTATTCTATTATACCTTCTCACGGAAATGACAAATATTTTTGCTTGGTCCAGAAAAAAAAAGTGCAGCGCCCTTCTTGTTTCATGTTCCTTAATTTTGTGGTGGGAGTGATTTGAGCAGCGAAACCCTAAATTGACTCTTTTTCAGGTATTTTGCAAGGTATTCAATAGTTTAATATATGTAAATGAGCTAAAAATACCGTGATTTGAAAGTTGCATGAAATTACATTTTCTTAAAAATGGAAATTTTTAGGTCCAAATTAGAGTGAGAGAACAGTAACTTCAATTGACAAATATTCCAGGGTTAACATTTTTTGTCCGAAACATATGGACACACGTTATGGACGGATCCATTTTATAGTCCCCTTCCGAACGAAGTGGGGACACGGCGAATAGTCCCTAATTAGCATTTAACTCAAAATCTACTCAGGTCGAGAACTATCACCCCACTTCCCTCTCCATCAATCTTACTCATGTACTCTTATGGAGTTCGTATATATAATCTTACACAAGCTTTTTACATGGACAGACCAGACAGACAAATACAGAGAGAGAGAGAGACAGAAATCCTCTGCCAGAACAAAGTTCAGGTGAGATGATAGTTAAATTATAATGGGGTTAAAATCACATTTTTTAAGCTTTATCAAACGCAAGATCGAAATAAGGTGCAAAAAAAAAAAAATCAAATCATGTCCCTTATGAAACAAGGCGGTTTCTCGAACCCCAAAGGTCCCCCCCCCCAGTGCCGTAGCTAAAAACAAGACGCAACAATTTTAAGATCTCAGGGAAGATTGTGATGCCACTAGTAACAGAAACTTCTACCGTGTTGAACGTTTTTAATTGGGCGTACCCGCATCACGGTAGAAGCACTTCCGTATACACTAACCGTAGGCAGTGAATCGTGTAAAATAAAGGCTCCGAAGCACAAAGGTTTCGCAAATATTCGCCGTTTTTTCGGAGCTACTAAAAATGTTTTAAGATATCCAATCCTCGCATCGTAAAACTGCCACACTACCTCGGAAGGTCTTTAGCATAATAGATTGCATAAAATCTAATGATTTAATTCTGAGAATACAACATTCGAGGAAATCCTTCACCTATAGTGTATAGTTTCACAACAGTGACCACAGTGGCTTACTACCGCCATTACTCAACATGTGAAGCAAATTGTAGAATGTATATTTTGTTTTTATTTCTAAGCCCTTTTTTGCAAATTCACTGTTGATGATTTTATTAATAAGGACGTTTATACAACTTGGGTGCGTAATTTTTATCTGAGTTTTTAATTGCGTGAATTCTGTAAATTTGCTGCTACAACGTTGTTGAGTACACTCTTCTGCAAACCTAAAATAGAGCGGTCCATTACGAAAACGTCATTCCGATTTAAAATGCGTCTGATTTGCTCGTTATTTAGGGTTGCATTGCGAACTAGGGCCCCACCAAGTTTCACATCCTCTACCACATGTTAAGTGATTTGACCTCCGATGACCCCATTACCTGCACTGACCTTCCAAAGTGGGCAACCTAAATTTGACCACACCCCCCAGGTTTTTCATCCTCCTACCACATGATTAGTAATTTGCCTTAATGACCCCACACACAACGACCTTCAAATACCATCAATTTTTTGGCAGTGAATGATGACCACACAAACACACCAATTTTAACTCTCATACCACAGTTAAGTGATTTGACCTTGGATGACCCCACAGACCTTGAAATGACCTTCAAACTTTTTGGTACTAATGTTGAACCCACCCACCATTTTCATCCTCCTACCACATATTTATGATTTGACCTTTGGTGACCCCTCATGACCTCACAATGACTTTTCCAAGTTTTTTGGAACAGAACGTTGATCATACCCACCAATCTTACCCTCCAAGCACATGTCAAGTGAATTGACCGTGGATGACTCGGATGACCTTGAACTGACCTTCAAAATTTTGCTACTGAATGTTGACCACAGCCGCACCCATTTTATCATCCTCCCTCCACATGTTAAAAGTGGGATTTGACCTTGGATGCACTCGGATGACCTTTAAATGACCTTCAAATTTTTGGGTACTGAATGTTGAACCACACCCCCCATTTTTCTCCTCCTACCCTGTTACGTGATTTGACCTTATGATCCTCGGTGACCTAAATGCCTACCAAATTTTTGGTACTGAATGTTGACCAACACCCACCAAATTTTTCATCCGTCCTACCACATGTTAAGTGAATTTTGACCTTGGATGACCTCGTTATGACCACTTGAAATGACCTTCCAAAATTTCCGGCCCTGAATGTGAACCACACCCACCAAGTTTCATCATCTTACAACAGATAAGGTTTATAGCCATTTAACTCAATTTTTGGCCTATTTTTGACCCCATTTGTACCTTTGACCATGCCACATGCCCCTCCTCCTAACTCATCCGCAGCCTACTTGAGTGACATCGATGGTGCGAAGATGGACACCCTCACTTGCTGCTTCCAATCAAAGATCTCGGTGTTATACGTTTATTATAACGTTTCCCTATGTTTGCCCATATTTGACCCTATGTTTGACCACATTTGACCTGACCATGCCACATGACCCACTTTGTATCCCCCCCACGCCTACTACTTGGATACATTCTATGTTTCGAAGATGGACATGTCCTACACTTGCTTAGTTCCAAAGATATCGTGAGGGACAACACACACAGCACACACGCATGCATGGACGCTACAATTTCTATAGTCCCCCTTCCACCAAAAAGTTGGCAGGGGACCAAATACATTATTAATTGGGCCTTAAAGGTACTAGGTGCATGTTAATTAACGTTCCGATTGTCTTCGGGGCCCCCCTAATTTACCCTGTAGTACCGATTTTGAGATGAAAGGCCATATTTTTCTCATTGTCGTACTGAAATTTGAGCCCTCAAATCCAGTTCATTCCCAAGATATAAACAAAAAACCGATATTAACGGTTTACCATCAATATTACTACAGTACCGGTATTGGAAAGAATTTAGTATTCTGCCACAAGTACGAATTTGGCAACGTTAACGGAATAAACCACATGTTAAAGGTGCCAAATTTTAAGTGGTGGCAGAATACTAAATTCATCCCCCGGTATTGAATAGGGTTCGTTCTCAGTGGGGATGGGGATGTGCAGCCGAGAAGGGTATCATTTTCAGGAATTTTGGCATATGATGGTCCCAATATTTATTGATCTCACTAAGAGTTTTGAAATATTGGGCACAACTGCGTCTCGCCCAATATTTTGCAACCCATAGCTCGACCAATAAATTTTGGCTCAATCGATCCAATTTTATATGAAAATCTACATTGTGATATGTGGCCGACACAAAAACACAGCACTTTTCACACATATTTTGGGTGATAAAAAAAAAAAAAAAAAAAAACACACACACACACACACTCAAAAGGACCTGAACCACTTTATTTTACATTTTGTGGCTGGACTAAAAAATAAATTTTTGTAAAAACATTTTTACACAAGTAAAAACAAATAAAACCACTTGTTTTGATGGGTAGCGCCATCGTTGTCAAAAAGTTTACAAAATGTTATGTAAATTTTATGCAAACACTTCCCACAATGCATTGCAAAAACAAAATGTCCACCTTCTTGACAGGGGATGCACCGCTCCAAGTTCATGGATAGATATCCCCGTTTTCACGTACCCGATGTTAAACCAAATATACCCATTAAATAACAAAAATCCTTAAGACTCATTATGTTACCAAATGAGCTAATTCTTGTGACAATACCGGCGAGATATTACCTTGATCGTTCCAGGTGGTTCATCGCAACTCACCAACATGTATCGGTCAGTTCGACTCGTCTGATCTCTGGCGCGTAACTAGAGGGGAGAGCAAAAATACTCCGGATCTGAGTCCATTAAACACAATTTTAAAGCTTAGTTAAAAATTTTAGTGTGTAAAGAGCTTCGTACGTTTAGAAAAAATGAGTATTTACGATAAACATGTTATAAATGATCACTAATCGTACACGAAATGAGAACAAAACAAAGCGCCCACCCCTGCATACCTTCATGAACGTTTCCACAGCTCCTTTGGCTATGTCAAGTGACGTTGTCCCCAAATGTGTCCGTTGATTCATGGACGCACTGGTGTCCACGAGAAAAACTAACACCGGCATGTTATGATTCAATGTCTTGAGTACCAACTAGGCGAATTTTGGGCCAAAATACGGCCTCTAAGGCCTAATAAAGAGACTTTATAATACCCTTTCCTTTCGGATCGCAGCTCTCTCGAGCTGCCCCTCGAAGCAGCTAAATTTTGCACGCCACATATTGGGTCACGTGACGAAGTCGCCATTACGCCTGTGATTGGTGGACAGAAATAGATTTATTTACATCTCATTTGCATTTCCTTATTTGGCACAGAGACTTGGAATTGATTTCATACTCTGTTGACACATGTGTGCAGGTACCATAGCCACATCTTGGAAAATAAATGAAATAAAATAATTACAGGAAATTATGTGAAGTGCAACTAAAACCAATAATGTACGGGATTTTACAGAAAAAAATGTTGGCAGATGAAATCCGTTGCAATGAACTCCCTGGATTTTATTTGAATTTTGATAAGTCCAGTGGATCAAGTCCAAGCTCAATAAATACTACTAGTAATTTCACCCGAGCGGAGAGTGTAAATGATGACAGAGTCAAAACAAAAAAAATAATAATAAATAAAATAACAACAAATGAATAATAAAATAATAATACTAAATAAATATTTTTTTTTTAAAAATATTTGCATTATTATTATCATGTCTTTTTAAAATAATACATAAATGAATGAATAATAAAATACATGAATAATAAAATAATAAAAATACACAAACAAAAAGGCATAATAGGGCCTACATAAATAAACGCCGTCCGCCGCCGGGGATATGGTGTATTGGGAGGGGGGGGAAATAAAAAAATAAAAAATTCAAATACAAAAATGAATAATCATAATAATAAATACTAAAGAAATAAATATCAATGAAAATAAATAAATAAATTAAGAATAACAATAAATAAAATATACATGATACATAAATAAACGGCCGCCGTCTGCCGCTGTGATAGGCTGAATTTGGAGGGGATAAATAAATAAATAAATACATTCAAATACAACAATGAATAAATAATAACTACTAAGAAATGATACATAAATGATGAATAATAAAAGTAAATGAATAATAAATAAAATAACAATACAAAATTATAATAACAGGCCGTCCGTCCGCCGCCGGGGAGAGGGCTGTAGTTGTGTAGGGGGTGAATGGGTCCGGCATTTTCTTGGCTAGTCCACAAACGAAGTTATTTCTTATCTATAGAAGAACTAACGTCCCGTTTTAATAAAAGTCACGGGATAATCTTTGGTAGGATTGAAAATATGGGTATACCAATCGTAGGGTCTGAAATGGATACCAAAAAAACAAAATCGGTCCTTAAATTTGGAATGTCAAAATATAAGGATCTAGGTTTTTTTTTTAAGGTTGCAAAATTTTGGCACTTGTACTGCATTTTGGGAACACTACTGGGCTCAAAAAAGTTCGTCTTCTTTAGGTAGGGTCTATGTTTTTTTTTCGATGTTAATCCCTTTAAATTCCCTTTAAAAAAAATTTTTTAGGTGTTAAGATTCAGATATTTTTTTTATGAGTTATAGGCCTATACCTAGCTTGCCTACAGGATTGCCTTAACTTATAGTGCTAGTGTTTTCCCGTTGGTTTGCCTAAGGGGGACCCCCCCCCCCCCCAGAAACCACCTACCGAGGGCCTTCAATGAAAACGCTACCACCTTGGAGGGGTTTATAACAAAAGAGGTTCTATAGAGATAGAGAGGCAAACGTTACGTAATCTTTGAAAATTCACCGTCTCGCATGTTGTTGCCGACCACAAAGAAAACATAGAGTACCAACAATAGAAAGCAATGGCCATGCCTCCCGCTTCTTCCACATATGTGGGTGCCGCTTTGATTACACTAATCCGGTTTAGTGATACAAATAATGTATGTGGTAGAGGTGGCCAGGTTTAATAATAGTTGTTACATGGATCATTGTTGCTTCCAGCTTATTCTTTTTCTTCATATGCAAGCGCGAGTAGGTGAAAAGATGTATTCAGAGGCGTGGTTTATTTAAATCAAGACGACCTGAATGTGTCATTTCATTCGTTGTTGGCCATGGGTAGGACAAAATTTAACACCCAATAGCACCCAACATCCAACAACTTGATATTTTGGCGGATTGTTTGTATCCGAATTGAACATTAGTGTGTATACAAGCACCCAAACTGATAATTATTCCCGTGAAATATTCAAAATGTCAGCGCCCACCACGGACGGCTGGTTTTGAATGCGTTGCACCCCCTTGGTTATAAGACAAGGCCAACGGTGCAATATAAATGAGTTCCGGTGTAAAAGAAACTGATCGGAGTATCCCCCATGATCATGAGAGTGTGTCCTAGTACAATAGCAACATGTACGGAATAAACCGTGACATTTTTGGTAGACGAGGCCAATGGGTACAGTGCTGAAACAAATGATCATACAGCACTCAAGGGAGAACACAATAGACAGTGGGTGCGTAGGGGAACACTCAGTCACAAGAACTGATTATATGACACCGGTTATCGTCTGGAATTAGGGGGCAAATCCCCGGGGAGGGGGTGGCACTGACATTGGAAAGAGGTACGGTTAGGTACGGCCCTTAAGACCCCCTTCCCGTCTCTCCAGCAGTTCCCAGACCCCCAGTTGAAGCATTATAATTCGTTCTTAAGGTCCCCTTTCAGAACATTTGGCCTCAGAGCTTGAATTTTAGCCAAATTTCAGATCCCAAGCTTGCAAATTTCTCAAAATTTCAGGTTCCCAAGACCTACGTTCGGAGACAAAATTCGTTCCCAAGCCCTCAAGTTCGGAAATCGGGCCCCACACCCTACTGAAAAAAAGTGAGTGCCCCCCACGCGGGGGAAATCATCAAAATACCGTCCAAAATCGCTCAAATTGTAACATGTTCACGACCCTGCTTCAGCAGACACTTGAAAATCATTTTTTGATGTTTATATCTGCGCTAGAATTTACATATCTTTAGCACAAACATAACTTACCATTTTGTAAAATCCTTGTTTTTTGTGTGGGGGCCAGTAAATACGACATTTGTATTTGCCCATAGGTTTGTACAGCAATCGCGCGCAGTGCTCGATGATTGAAATTGCCTTCTTTCAGCACATAAGGGTATTTTTTCTGCTTATATAATTAATTTTTTTCATGCATTGAACATACATAAGCCAGAAAAAATATTTCTGGCAACAAAATCAAAAATACAAAGTTTTTATTTTTAAAATCCACTCCCATGGTGCCTAATGGGATTCCTATAAGCGACCCCCCAAAAGATAATTATCTCATTAAAAGGGCGAGAAATTTAGTAATTTTTAGGAAAGAAGGGCATCGACAAGTTACACAATTAAAAAAAATAGAAGGTTTGAACAATTTTTCACGAGTGAGAAATCGCCGAAAAACAAATCTTGGGTACTATGGACCCCCCCCCCTTCAATTGGGCACTTAAGTGTTAAAGCAATAACGGCAATTTTATAGGTCAGTATACCCAATCAAAATTAGACAAAACTTGATATTGCTCCAGAAATTATCCATTGTTGCTTTAAAGAGTAATCACTGCAGGCTTTACTGACTGAATTTTACTCGCCTGCAGTGATTTTCCACTCTTTTGGAGTGACTGTTAAAAAATTTACGAACATAGTAATAGTTGATTAGAACTGATATAGCGATTTTGCACTGAAATAAATAAAAAGCGGTTCTCGAACCACAAGTGTCGTCTACTTTCACGATCCACCTTTCCTTCACTCTTTTTTCATAACTTAACCTCAGATGACCTTTGACCTGTGCAAGTGAGCCTTGACCTTACCATATGAATGTTCCCATGTTGCATGCCCCAATTTGTTGCAATTGGGCTTCCAACCCGGGCGGGGGGCCACTTGTATTTAAAAGGTGGATATGATGCGTGAACAAGAAAACGCGTAAAAAGGGTCTCTTTTTTCCAATAGGCGATGTACGCGCGTACATTGATTAGGGTGTCAAAACAGCAAAATATGGAAAAAAGGGTATGTTTTCTTCGTAACCCTGAAATTTTGATGTACGTGAGATCAAAATCATTAATAATATTGTAATTTGGAAGTAAAGCAACATGAGCAAATCCAGATAATAAGGGTATATTATCAACACAATGCATTGCTTACTAGTTTAAGGTAGCAAAAACTGACAAAAGACTTGTTTATGGTAGCAAAAACAGACCAAAATGCTTGTTTAGGGTATGTTTTTAGTCGGTGGAAATACTTGTTTAGGGTGCATTTCGGAAGTCCATGTTCACGCATCATATCCACCTTTGAATACAACTGCCCCCCCCCCCACCCCCGGGGCTTCCAACTTTTCATATTATGCCAATTTCATGTTTTCAGCCTATTTTATAACTTGACCTCATATGACCTTTGAACTTGGCAAGTGACCCTTCACTGCATCATATGAAAATTCCCAAGGAGCATCTATGATTAGTGGTGGGCTATAAAATGATGATGGTTAAGATAATTTTGTTCCTCACTCTATTTGCTGTAGCTTGATCCCCTGAGCATTTGGACACCAATTTGTCAAAAAATCGGAAAAAAAATGAGAAGGTGCCACCAAGGTCCTCGCCATGGGGGGGTGTGGGGGGTGGAAAAACCCCCCCCCGCGATCCTCAAAAAGAAGAAAAGAAAGAAAAAGAGGGAAAAAGAGAAGAGGGAGAGCGAGAAAGAGAAGAGAAAAGAAAGGGAAGAAAGAAACAAACAAAAGAGAATGGCATCAGAAGCATAAGATTGAAAACTATATAGGACTTAGCTAAACCAATTAAAATCACAAAATGTAAACTGGATTCCCAAGCCAACTTGCTTTGTTTCAGTTCAGCCCACAGTAATCAAGAAATGCTAAGTGGAAGTTGTGATCAAAAGGGTAAAATAAATAGGCCGTGAGCTGTCCCCCGTTACAGGATCCCCCCAGGATCCGCCGACTTGACCATGGTTGCATTCATATGGTCTAGTAAACAAGAAAAATGATGTACCTTTTAAAAAAATTGGATGCAAACCCTGATGACGTCATTTTGATTACGTCATCACATTGGAGAAAAAATATGTAAATTTTCAATTATGTTTTTCCTGCATATTCGGATAGCCCCGATAAACATATTTGTTATTTATCTTCACCTCATTCCGCAAATAATATTTTTGTTTCATTTGTATATCAGTTTAAATATATTTTCCCCAGTGATTATGTACAAAACAAAAAGTTTAACGGCGATTTTTCTCAATTTCTTATTTACTTGTTTTTTGGGCATGAAAAAAGTAGTATTTTCTCTGACAACATACTCTGCAACCATTTGAACCCAACTTTTAACTTATTTTATATGCAAGGATGTACTGAGTAAGAATTATGAATGTTTTATTTCCAAATAATATATTTTTAGTAGAGCATATGATCGAAAAATGATGACGTCATCAAATTGACCTTTGGGGGTAAAAAATTCGAAAATTATTTTTTTTTACCGTAATATGTTGTACCTGCCATCTTCAAATTTCAAAGATCATATTTGAAACCTTTAACCCACTTTCATAGATGAGGAATAAGCCAAAAATGATCTATTTTTACATTGAGCCCTATGTAAAATCCCCACTTAAAATTGCCATTTTTAAAAATTGTGATTTCAATTGAATAGAGTTGTAAAAATGCAGGACACAGGGTGGTTAACCCCCTCGAGAATCGTCTAATGCATCCGATGCTTATGATTGTGATAACAGTGAATAGCTATGATCCTCTTCTTTCCATTGAACCAAACTAAGTACCAATAAAGTACCAACATACCTGTGTGGCGTCACAATGACGTCAAAGTATGTGAGCCGGCAAAATTGGCCATTTCCACAGAAAATTTTCGAAAACCATTTTTGCGCTAAAAGAGAAGGAATGTAGGTTTTTCATGCGGTTTTAAGCACTAAATGATGACCATTGACTAGTTCCTAAAGAAAATAGACTTTTAGAGCCATATGGGCGTATATTTTATAAAAAATACACCAAAAAATATCTTTGAGGTGGCAACCACCCCCTCTGACCCTTTAGACTTTGACGGCATACCCTAACCCCGGTGAAGGTGCATAGATGCATTTGTTTTCGCTAAAAATACCCAGAAAGGAGAGGGAACGATTACCTAGAAGTTTTTAACGAAAGCTTATGGCATTTTAGCGCACCCGAACGAAGTTCACTAGGGGGGTGTCCCCCCTCCCGTAGCGAGGGCCAACTTTGTATCTAACAATATATCCACCTCGGGGTTGTCCAATTCCTATAATATTCTAACAAGTACCCAATGGTGGGTCAAATTCAAATCATTGCTATATGGGCTTCTATTTATAAAGGTACCATCATAACGTCACAACGACATCACATTTCCAAGAAACCAAAAATTTCTCCGATATTCCATGAAGAATAGAGCAAGTTTCAATTGGGAGCCAAAATGACACAACAAGAGGTGGTACACGTGTTGCTGTATATGAAAGGAAATGGCTATTCTGATTTACATATTAAGGTGTCATGCTTATATCGTTAAGATTTTTTCGTAAGAAAGAAAAAAAAGTTGGAGGGAGGTAAATTGATGATGACCCAGTCTATAGACAATAGAAATGGTAGACATGGTAGACGGTTGTATATCGGGCAAACGATCTCTCTAGAAAATTTCAACGAGCGTTGGTTAAATTAAACTTTGCATCATTTTCGAGATGAGGATCTCACACTACCATTAAGACACAGATCTCCAAATCAGTGGATTGGTTAAGTGAATATCCTATGGAAAGAGACTGGAAAAACAACAGAATTAGAGAAGGATTCTAATAAAGTAATTCCGCGACATATCCATGGAAGTGCTTCAAGGGCGCCGCTGCTAAAACCGCTTCAACCGGAGAGATGAATCTCAGCTTCAACACAACAAGTAAGTCCAGCACAACCAGGGAAGATTAAGGAAAGAAGTCCGAGTAGTTTAGAAGCCCCGGTTAGAAGCAGGAGGAAACCGAAAGTTCAACGAGAAAACCGCAGGGACATTGTATGGATCAGCAACCAAATTAGTTTTCTTAACAGAAACTGGGAGTATTTGGTGACACGAGATGTACCATTTCCAACAATCAACCATGTTCAAGATTAACGATATATCTTGATTTCCCGTTTTAAGATTTTGATTATATGCGACTTTGACCATCGCTCCAAGCGGTGCATTCCTTTATTTTGAGAGAAGATCACAATATGACAGGATCGATTCATTCCGTAGAAGTTATTGATTGCAAATGCGACACATCCTCGTTTGTCTTGTGGTACGATAGCTATGAGTCATAATAATATTTGCCGGGGGTACCAATCTAACTAGACCTTCTTTTAAAATATTTAAAGTCCAAAAAAGATAGAAAAACAATAGCTGCCTTCAGTGCTCTTTTAGGTTTGTAAGTGAAATGTAAGCGTCCACGTGACTCGTGTTTTTAGGTGTTTACATGGCTTTTCCAAGCATTGGAAAGAATATTTAAAAAAATTTGCTTGAAAATTGAGTGTAACCAGATGTCTCAAAGATTCTACATTCTAAAATTATAGCCTGCCAAGATGGTTGTCAATTCTGATAATGCCGTGTATGGCTCCACTAGTTGGAGGTGAGAAAGCAAATGCTGAAAAACTATCCACCAATTTGTTCTGAGTTATAAAGAAACTGGGAGTCCCCTTTAAGTGTCTCAGCATAGGAAATGCACGGAAAAAAAAACCGTGACCTTGTAGATAAGACCTAAGAGATCAATGAGGTATAAAAACATTTAACAGTGGGGGACGGGTTCCCCCGACCTCGTTTTAAAAGCCTAATTCAATCGGTACTGAGTCAACAAAGTGGAATGTATCAAATTTAAACATTAGCATGCATCAAATTGTGACCCCCATTGGATGAAATCTGATAGGTTTAGTTTAGGAAAAAAACAAAAAACAGAAACGAAACAACAAAATTAAAATTTAAATCATCATTATCATTGCTGGTTAATCAGGTGCAGCTTCCTCTGGATCTTCATCCTATTCATTCACTCTCATTGTTGGCTGATTTCAGATATCAAAAGTGAGCAACGTTTAATAGCAGGATCCATGTTGTCACGTCATTGCACATTTCTTCCCCATCATAGAGCAGAGGTCATTGATACACAACGACCGTACCGTAATTGCCATAGCGCAATTAATGAAACTCCTCCATCCATCAAAAAACTCATCAGACACATCATAAGCATCCTCCTATTCTGCCAATAACATTGTGAATAACATGGGTAATTTGAAGCGTCATTTTGGATTGCCCCCAATACCCTGAAAACACTATAAACTACTGTATATATAGGCCTAACATCTTTGTGAATGACCAGAAGGTCAGTGCGGTACTTGGTGGGAATAATTGGTGAGGTGAGGAGAAATGGGCAACCAGCCTTCTTATTCCGGCCGTGTAAGGTTTGTCTTACCAGCACCATCATAGAAGGAACCATCAACTTTCAAAAATATGGAAAAATGCTGACATTACTGGGACTCTAATTTTTCTGAAACTACTGATCATCACGACTGCGTCTTGAGTGATGGTCAATTGAAACCTTCTGGTTACAGGCTGACGTTTTCCTGGCTCATCTTGAATATATTGGGGAAATTAGGGCAACAATGAATTGAATGTGCATATTGAATCGGATGAGGATCAGACCAAGTAGCACTAATCAACAAATGCCGATAACGGAATTGAGAATGAATAAAGTACATACCCTAACGTCCCTTAGCGGCATATAAATACCTTTTGAAAAAAAAAGGTACGGAAGCGGACCCCTTACCATGTGGAAATTGGCCTAGATATAACTGAAAAAATACGGCTAGCTCCTTTTTTGCAGTGATAGTCACATTTCTTCTCTTTATGACTTTAGGGATATAGATGGAATTGCATTGTTTCTTTCCTTTTTCCTTCTTAAATGATTAAACAAAAACATCAATCTCACAACAGTTGGTTTAAAATGTGTTAAATGTGATACATTATCTATGTAAAATTTGAACCTTGGCATTTATTGTAATCCTTGGTGTGTGTTGTGGTGGCGAGGGAGGGTCGAATTTTAAGAAAAAAACAATTGTGAAAGTTTAACTAGAGTTTCACTAAACAGAATAAACCGTGATCTTGTAGAACAGATGGGTCGTTGGGGTCGGTTTTTTAGGTCTTTCCCTTTCCAAGTAGAAGTCATAATCATGATGCACAAGCATTTGATCACCATTTGGAACATTTTAACATTTCCAACATGCTAGACTGTCTATTGTTTGATGCTATATGTTTGAACAGCATCAAAAAAAAATATGGTTCCAATGCATGGACGGCCATTAAAGGATCTGTCAAACCAATTCTCTCTACACAATGTAGGACGGGGCGACATTGCTTATTGAGTTGAGGGATCACTCCGAAAGATTGAAATTTAACTCCAAAAGTCTTTTGGAGTGGGGAAAATCCCTCTTCAAGATTGACCGCTCAATCAAAATATGTCACTCTTTTCACAGTAAGAGGAAAAAATCTTATCCAAGGTTGGGGAATCCCCCGTTGTGTCATATATAACATTGCCTAAAAAAATAAACAACAAGAAACGCTTAAATGAAACGCCCAACGGCTTCATCTAATTATGGCAATTTATGTGCGCTTAGTTTAATGAAATAAACTTCGGACCCTGCCACCTTTCATGGAGATAGTGTGAAAGTTCATCAATGTTCCTGAGGAAGGGGGGGGGCGGGTGATGGTTTGGTGCAAAACATTGGAATTCTTTAGGTGTGAATGTAAACATGAAAAGTAAGATCAGAATAACCATTTCCTTTGTCATAATAAAGACAAAAAAATGGCCAAACAAAAAAACCAAACGCGTTGTAATTTTTAGGCTCAAATTGAAAATCGGCCTAATTTAAATGAATAAGGGCAAAATTTGGGAGGGTCTTAGGTTATGACGTCAAACGGTTCTATGATCGTTAGATCGTTCTATGATCAATTTAAAAAGAGGAGATCATAGCTATACTAATTGGTACTAAATTTAATACCATTGGGGTATTCATTTTGTTGGCATAATACTCCCGAGGTTAGGGGACATATTACAGAAAATGCACATTAGACGGTGATTAACCTCCATCTTACCGGGGGGGGGGGGGGTTACCACAGTAGTAAACTTCCTCCGGTGCGCTAACATGCCAAAGCTTTCATAAAAGGCTTCCAGATAATTGTGTCTCATCCTTTCTGGTCATTTGTGACCAGAAAAAATTTGAAAGCAGCCCCTTGCCGAAGGTATGCCGCAATGTCGAATGGTAGGGGGGTGGTTGTACCCAAGATGCAATTTTAATAAATTTTCGAAATATTTTAACAGTATCGGCTTTTAACTATGTTTATGTAAAATTTATCAAATGTCATCAATGGGAACTGAAAATCGCATGAAAAATCCGATATCCCTAAACTTTATTAGCGCAAAATTGGATTTTCGTGGAAATACAATTTTTGCCAACTCGCGAACTTTGTGACGCTATTGTGACGCTATCTAGGTATGTTGTATTTATTAAAAGTTCTAGGTAATCATTCCTCATCGTTCTGGTTATTGTAGCGAAAACAAAATGCGAATTGGTAGCACCTTCACCGGGGGTGTTAGGGTATGCCGTCGAAGTCGAAGGCTAAGAGGTGGTGGTTGCATGCAACCCAAGAATTTTCGTAGTAGGTGTTTTTTCTAAATATTATGCACATTATGGGTCTAAAAGTCCATGATCTGTAAAACTCGTCAATTGTCATCATGTAGTGCTGAAAACTGCATGAAAACCACGCATTCCGACATCTTTTGGCCCGCCAAGCAAAAATGGCTTTTCGAAAATTTTCCGTTGGAAAATGGACAATTTGCCGACTCACGGATGTATGACGCCATTGTACGCCACACTAGGTAGTTGCAGGACAGGGGGTGGCTTTTTTTTGCCCGTCCAAAACCCTATTTTGACCAGAAAGCGGTTTTTAAAACCAGGTTTAAAACCGGGCAAAGTGGTTTTAACCGGTCAGAACCTGGTTCAAACTAAATTTCATAATCACAGTCGAATAAATTATTGTCTTGACGAGGGTAGTTAGAAACCTATTGAAAACAGATTGAGGAGTATGGATGAGATAATGTCATTTTAAGAAATTCAAATAGCTATTGAAAAAAAAAAGCCAAATATTGTTAATTATGAAACTGCAAAAAAATCATGTAAATTGATAATAATGGACAATGTGTGTGTCATGACTTGTGTGGAAATGAGTTTAATTTGATGTACTATGTGTGGGGTCCAGAAAGGTGTGGAAGGTAAGGATGAGGTGAGGTATAAAATATGTTTTGAACATGCATGCCTTTTACCATGTTTTTCCTGGTTCTGACCATGCATGCATTTGGTACTATGTTTTGACCTGGTTCGACATTCATGCATTTGTATGGCATGTTTTGACCATGCATTGCATTTGTACTGTTTTGGACCATGCATGAATTTGTACATTTTTTTTGACAGGTTTTGACCATGCATACATTTATAGTATGTTTGGACCTAATTGTTGACATTGTTGCATTTGTTACTTGATTCGACCACACATACATTTGTAGGGTACTATGTTGGACCTGTTTTGACACAAGCATGGCATGCATTTGTAACGTTTTGACCAGCATGTATTTGCCACTTTTTGACCTGGTTTGACCATCCAGAATTTGCATGTGTGGACCTAGTTGTGGACATTGGTTTTGACACATGTTTGCATTCAAGTTGTACATGTTTTGTTCGGGATTTTGACAATGATACATAATTCGTTTTTGACATGGTGTTGACTCTACATGCATGTAGACATAATAAATGCATTTCTCAGACAATAAGCCATGTTTTGAACACATGTGTATGCATATTATTTTTGAACTGTTTAGGTCATGCGGGGTGTAAAATCTAAAAAGGGTGGTCCTATCATCAAACATATCATTATGGAAACTTTTCTTGAAATTAATTTACAAATGTAATCAAGACATTTTGTTCTCAGTTAGGCTTAATTAGTACAAAATTAGATTTGACCAGTAGTCTACTTGGAAACCACTATGGGCAGTACTTCAGAATTGGACCTTAAAATTTACACCTTCCTATTTAGATTCAAAGAAAAAAGAAAAAAATCTTTTTCTTCAAAATGTGTGTTTTTTTAATGTCATTACAGTTTGAAGAGAAAGTTAAATCGAACCTTTTTGTGCATTGTATGTACAAAATTAGGTTTTGGACAGGTTGATCACTTTTAGGCGGTCAAAACCTCCCGGTTAAAACCAGGTTTCAACCGGTTGGTTTATAACCGCCGGTTTAAACCAAGCCCCGGTTTTTTTTAAACGATCAACCATGGGTTATGTGGTACTTATTTTGGTACATTGGAAAGAAGAGGATCATAGCTAATCACTGGTATCAAATCATACGCATCGGATGCATTATAACGAATTCTGGAGGCGTAACACCCTGTCTTGTCCTGCCTTTTAAAACTCATAGTCAATTGAAATCACAATTTTAAAGAATGGAATTTAAGTGGGGATTTTACATTAGGGATCAATGTAAAAATAGATCGTGTTGGTATATTAATCTATTGAATGAGTGGGTTTTTTAAAGGTTCAAATAGCTTTGAAATTAAGATGGCAAGGTCAGCTAAAAGCTAACATATTAAGGTAAAAACATTATTTCGAATTTTTTTACCCCAAAGGTCAATTTGGATGACGTCATCATTTTCCGTTCATATGCTCATACTAAAAATATATTTGGAACAAAACATCTTTCTTACTCAGTACTCCGACTGCATATTTTAAAATAGTTAAAAAAGATGGGTTTTAAAATGGTTGCAGAGTATGTTTGTCAGAGAAAATAGCTACTTTTTTAGGCCCAAAAAAACAAGTAAAATAAGAAATTGCGGAAAAAGAACATCGCCGTTAAACTTTTTGTTTTGTAATAGTCAATGGGAAAATATATTTAAAATTGATATAAAAAGAAACAAAAATAATATTGCGAATGAGGTGAAGATAAATAACAAATATGTATCTGGGCTATCGAATATGCAAGAAAAAAAATAATGAAAATTACATATTTTTCTCCAAATTTGATGACGTCATAAAATGACGTTTCAACGGCCTAAGGATCCCAATTTTTTTTAAAAGGTAATCATTTTTTGGTTTTTTTTACGAGTGACCATATAGAATAAAACCATGGGCACGTCGGAGGATCTGGGTGGATGCACGGTAACGGGGGACAGATCACGGGCTAAAATGTATAAACCACGAGCATGGCAGTGGCAGGGAACAACGGGAGGTAGCCATGGGCCAATCCCCATAGTTGGTCTCTACCGAGGTTTATGGATGGTTTTTCCCCAGACCCCTGAACTATAGGTATACTGGGCTGTACGAGTGGGCCCATTCTTTATTTGATAGTAAAGGCTGCCTCAGAGATTTCCAGATGAGGGCGCACTCAATTTCAAACAAATCGATTTTTTGCAAATATAATAATTGCTTGTCCACATACTAATCACTGTGTGAATAAACTAAGCTCAAATCGAAGCCCGTCCCATATAGAAAAATCACAACTTTGTTCTAATAATTCCGGATCCGGAAATTTTGTTATAAAACGGTATCCTAGCACTGTTATACGTGCATAAATGCTTACGGCATGGAAAAACTGTAAATCTGATGTATCTCTAACTTTTGACTAAGCATTTTTAAAGTGACTATCTTTGGTTCTTGATGACTAATTTTTAATTACTGCACCAAAAAAATTTATATTCGAAATCTCTGAATCAGCCTTTAATTACTATACTTACTCTTCAAAACACCCTTCGTAATTGATAAAGCCAGAGCGTTCCGGGGCTCCGCCCCTGACCCCGGCAGGGGCTCTACTCCTGCACCACACCCGTTAAAGACATTGGCCCTCCCGAGCCTTCGCTATGTGTTAATTCCCCTCGGTGTAAGCTACAAGCTTGGCACTGCCCGTTATCAGTGAGCAAAGTTAGAAGACAAGTCTTTTCTTTGAATTGATTGCGTATTTACCCCTCAAAAAGTTGATTCTTGTAGGTTCAATTGCTCAAATCCAAGAGCTTCCGGGGGCTCGCCCCCTGGACCCCCGACAGGGTCTCTGCTCGTACCACGGCAGTACAAGGCTTAGCCCTATATACTGTCCGTTTCGGTGAACAGAGTTATCGAAACCAGTCTTTTCTTTGAATTTTATACGTTTCCAACTCAAAAGTGGCTATCGTGAACGTTCTGAATAGCTCAAATCAAGAGCTGTCCGGGGGCTCCGCCCCCTGACCTCGCTGCTCTGCCTCTGCACTCACCGGGGCCCAAATGGGGCCCCTTGGACTCACCCGTTCAGGGCTTTACGGTGCACCTGCGGTGTGCAGATTGGTTCGAACGATGAACATGATTGCTTAAAGACATATCAGTGATTACCCGAAAAGACTAAAATATTTGAAATTTTGCAGGAAAGAAATACGCTTTCGCTAGAAACCACTTCCAGATTGTTTCAAGACTGGTGCCAATGGCCATTTACGCGAAAAATCGTGAGCAGTCTTCTGCAGTCTTGCGTGATCGGGAGCATGTGGCGAATTTGAAAAAAACCGCCCACAATGTCTTCTTGCAGACGTAAACTCGGAATTTCGAGTTCTCGGCTTTCGCGCTCACTATATTCAAAGAATTATATTAAGCTGGGGGCTCGCCCCATGACCTTTGACCCTGGCACGTGTGACCTTTGATTAATCAACATGGGGATCACATGGGCACCTATTACAAAAAGTTTGGTTCCAATTGACTTCAAGTTTTCAATTTAGATCAAGTTTCTATTTTTAGGGCCCATTTTTCAAATTGACCTAAAACATGGACCTTGGACCTTTCACCATGACTTTTGACCTCATAAACATATTGAGGGATTCCAGTGTGCACCTATGACAGAAGTTTGGTTCCAATTGAATGTTAAAACTTTTCCAATTGAAGGTCAATTTAAAAAAAAAAATTAATTTTTGACACACACAAAACACACACCACACACACATACATTAACAAAAGCACAAACGGATGCTAAGTGGTCCGCCACTATAGCTGAGCTGGCGGCCCCAAAAAATAACGGGTTTTGAACGGGAAGGTCGGCATGAACACATGAGCGGTTTGGAAGTGGTAGCCAATGAATTTGCGCGCATCATGAGTGGTTGTGTACAATTGGAAAGTGGTCGGCAATGACTCTGCTCCAAGTGGGAGAGAAGATGCAAGCCAACTAATGTGTTAAATCTGCGATTACACTCAGTGACCACAGAAAATAAGTCTCAGACTTGCAATCTTGACAGCAACATGTCACAACTTTTACTGTCGTGTTAAGGTCTGTGACTGATCATGGACTGAACAAGTGGCGTCACTGATTAAACATGCTTGATCTTTTTGATTCTATGATGCTGTTGCCTACTGGCGGGAAAATCATGGAATGTTGAAAATTGTTAATTTTGTAAGTTTGAACAAGTCTATAGCCGATTTTGAAAGAAATGTGGTCTTGTGTAGTTGGGAAGAGGTTGGGTCGGGAGCTGTCTTCTCTTCTATGTGACTGTACCTTTAAAAGTGAAGAATAAGTCTTTAGGATTCTCATAAGTTTTTTTTTAAAAAAAAAAAAAAAAAAAAATTTGGCAACCAAAAATTGACAGAAAGGAAGAAAACAGCAGTGCACACACTCAAAGATAAGAATCTCCATTCACTTACGTGTTGAAGTCAGTGTCCATACGGACAGTAATGACTAAAATATTCAATTTTGTCCTTATTGAGCTTCCTTTTGGTTTTATAGCCTGTGGGGTATGTTAGGATAGCTATACTTGCTACAGACAGGCAAAAATCTGATTTTTGATATTTTTTTTTTCAATTTTATGATTTAATAAACCAATCACTGATAGTGCCTTTAAGTGCTGCAAATGGTCTTAGGGAGGGAGGGGCCTTGACAAAGATTACACAGAGGTCAAATTTTTAAATTGACCCAATCATGTTGAAAATATACCATGTTATTGGTCCAACCATAAGGATTCCATAAGGTATAGTTTGTACTATCTACAAAGTCTTGAGTTATGGGTTAGATACAGCAAAAATCAATAAAAAGGGTCCATTTCAGTTATACAGGGGTCAAATTTTAAAGTTGCTCCAATTTGGACTAAAATAATAGTTTTTATTGTCTTAAATGCTTAGTTACCAATGTGGGGCACAAAAGATCTATTAGGCCAGTCAAATAGAATGAATGCTGCCTTAACCCAACACTAATTGCAACAGAATCAATTCCAAAAGAATTGTATTGAGAATACCTTTAAAAACAACATCAAAAGTCTACTAAAATCAAAAGGAGTGGAACATATATTTTTAAGGGGGGTAAGGTTTATACAGGGGTCAAAATATGAAAAGTATCAAAACGCGTCGAAAAGTATGCCAACGTGTTCGTTACATTTCCAGGATTAAAAAAAAGGTAGGTATAGTTTGCCATATTTGCAGGTTGTAGTTCAACAGTTATGAGTCAAAATAGGTTCAGGGTCACAATGGGGGGTAAATTTTCAGATAGATCCGTTCGTTATAAAAATGGTGTCAAATTGTTCGTCTAATGGCACAGAACCCGAAAATATTCTTGTTGCATCATCTATAATATTTGTTGCATAATTGCAACGCAAAATGTGACTGGGGCTACAGGGTCTATGGGAGGTCACTAGTCATAGCTCTGTAATTCTTATATAGAAAGTTCAAACAAAGAATCTATTTACATTTATTTACTAGTTGGACAACTTTAACAGTTTACGACCAGTCGATCAAAATCGGACCATTCTATGAAGTTTACCCCATGTGATACCTTGAACCTTATGACCTATTGTACTAAACCTATACACGCGTAGATAAGGGCAACTATACCTTTTTTTAAACCTTAGGAGTAGACCAATAAATTGGTACATCATTTAAATCAATTCGAACAATTCTAATTTTTTACCCCTGTACAAACGTACATGTACATGTTCCACTAGGTTGATTTTGGTAGACTTTTAATATATTATTTTTGGACTATTTCACAGTATATTAACACCAAAATTGTTTCTGTTGCCAATTTGTGTGGGGTCAAATCATAAAATTATTGGACTATATCTCTCATGCTATAATACCCCACCTGCATTTAGACGTCACAGGGGACACCAGCAATGAAATTTAGTTTACTATTAGCAAAACCAGAAATGATTACATTCTATAAATATTGACATTGTTTTTAAATAGAGGAAGTGAATGTGGTATAGGGTCATTTCAGTAGTTTTGAATAGCTTTCTTTGCTGGGCTCCCCCTTTAACCCCCCGGGGTCCGTTCCCGAAACTCGGTGGTAAATCTATGTGCATACTATGTCATGCCCGAGTGGACCAATTTGTCCAAACCACTGTGTAACTGGTATGAAAAGATCTGTTATGTAGGACATATATATCATATCCGCCTGAGTTAGTTTACACGTAGGGTTATGCACAATGGTGTTTTGAGTCAATCCCACAGATGCACCAGTTTTGGAATTTCACCACCTCAAAGGTCATGTGATCACATAAATCCTATCTTAAATGGCGACGCGAGATTTTGAAATACAATTTTCATATATTTATGTAAAAATGGTCACTAGAACTAAAGATTAGTAACCTAAAATGCCAATTCCAAAGTTTGAGATGTGTTCAGATTTTTGTTTCCATGCAGTACACATTTATGGTAGTATACATGCCACAGGATACTGTGTATACAAAAATTCTGGATCCGGAAATTTTATACCAAGTTGGGATTTTCTGTCTGGACGGACTGTTTGGATTTTAGCTTGGGCTAGTTCTCACACAGTGATTGTAATACTGGAAAGCATTATGTATCTGCTAAACCAATTTGTTTGAAAAATGGAGGGCCGTGGCCCCCCCGCGGGAAATCTCCGATTTCCCTGCCTTTAACCCACAGAAAAACCCGGACTTTAACCCGATTTTATGCCCACAAAGTCGTTAGTAACTTTTCGTAGAATTTTTTTGCATATTCTGAAACTTCTTGTGGTCTTAATCTTTTGAACACTTTTTATCCCTAAGTACTGACATGTGTTTATTTTAGTACAGTACAGTATAGCAAGCATGCTGTGCATCATGGGATGATTCAAAACACCCCTCTGGTTATGCACAAGTTTTTGGGGAACGACCCTGGTCCTACACACTGATATAGAAAGTTTATCTTGATTGGTTCATTACAGACACAACATGAGATAGCCCTCTGAGTAACCAATCAAAATGTTGCTTCTATATCTTGGTGTAAAACCATATCACATTCTTACATATCCCCCTGATACATGTCATATTACCTGCCAATTAACCATAAAAGGTGCTTAGAGTGCGAAAAAGTGCTCAGGACAGGTAGTGCCCGCGGTGGTTAAGGTGAGCGAAGCCCAATCAACAACTTTGACACATCCATCCCAGAGGGTGTTTTGAATCAATGCCCA
Organism: Ophioderma brevispina; assembly: GCA_023653785.1. Taxonomy (NCBI): domain Eukaryota; kingdom Metazoa; phylum Echinodermata; class Ophiuroidea; order Amphilepidida; family Ophiodermatidae; genus Ophioderma; species Ophioderma brevispina. The sequence goes on along the minus strand of JAMKCH010049355.1, from coordinate 60,565 downwards.
CAATGCATTGCATGTTCCTATACTGTACTGAACAAAATCTTATGGCAGTACTAGTATGAAAAGTGTCCAAAATTTAAGCACCACAGGACATTTCCTACTCATGCTAAAAATTCCATAATTACTAATGCTTGTGCGTGAAAATGAGCATAGACGTCATGGATTTTATGTGTTTAATATATAATTTTTGTGGGTATCACATGACCTTAATTGAGGTGAATTTTCCCCAAAACTGGTGGATTGTGGGATTGACTCAGTACACCCTCTGCCCACATCCCATCAAATTTGAGAACTTGGTATCAGAATCCAAATGGTAGGACCAATTTTGCTCAAAATTTATAATCAGATGTTTTTACAATGCAATTCCATGTAAGAAAGTAAACATCATATGAAAGAATGGACCATGATCTGGACACCCACCTTTAACAAATCCTTTTTGGGGAAAACTAAAGTTAAAGTCAAGCCTTTTCTGTACAAGCAACTCATAATATTTATATAAAGGTTCACAATTGATGAAGTGTAATTTTCATCCCACTTGAGTATATTTGTCAAAGGAAACCACCTCATGAGATTTATGTAGTGGGTGGATAAAGCCAAGTATTAGTGGAAAACACTCAACAGACAACAAGTGAATTGCACGAACTAGTACAAAACATGTTTCTTTTCTTGATCTCATACTATTCCCATTTATATTTTGGACTGATTGCAAAATCTGGCTTATGAAATGGTACGTCTGTCTGGATGTCTGCGCATGTGTGTGCGCCCATGAAGGTCAACATTTTGCCATTCTTTTTCTACAGCACTATAGCAGTCAAACCAAGGCAAACTGTAGGTGGGCACAAGCCCCTACTCTCCATGTCACTCATGCCCCAGGGGTGCTCCCCTGTGTCTGTTGCCGGGGTCTGTTGTTGGGTGGGGAAATGTAAAAAAAAAAAGAACATTACACAAAATTTGGTTTATTTTTTTTCTAGATAAGCTATTTAAGTCAAACCTGATGGGCATATAGTAGGAGGGCACAGGCCTCTACCACCCATGCCATTCAGGCCCCATAGACTATTCGCTGATATAGAGCACATTAAAACAAGACCGTTGTCAGGTCAAATGGCTCACGCTAACTTTGGTAGGACCCACTGATCACATTGATCACAACACAATACCTCTGGCATATCATAATTCGGAACAGGTGCACAAAACCAAGGCTTGAACCAGTAAAACATGCACTGCATCAGCGAATAGGATGTAGGCCAAATAACCAACTGCATAATCAATTCTGTAGTCTCACTAAAGGGGGAAGACAAAACCAAGTGTAAAATCGTTGACAAATTATTAACACCACGCCCATAATCATCTTGTTCAACTAATAAAAGTTGCCCATTTTCTTGAAAATGAATAAAAATGTAACCTTAGTTTCTTTTCTCAGTGACCAATGGAAATGGATACCATATACTTAGCAAACAGTGAAGCTATAAAGATTACAAATGACACAAATAATTTAAACAAGTCCTTATCTTGAGAAATAATACTCATTTTATACCGGGGCATCATTTGTATTATAACATCAGCCATACACTCACACATGTACAATACAATGTCTTTAAATTTATACAATAAAGTTCAGCCCTTAGGGGTATAGAAGGAAATTTGGTGTGCCTTACACCCCGTATCATACTTGTCTTTTTTTACTTAAAGGTGCATTTCGTGATTTCAGCACCTTCTGTTTTATTCACTGATCACTGGATATGCTTGAGAAAAGCTTATTCCCAAAATTTGAGCTGATCCCGATCTTGTGGTTTTGTGTTATGAGCAATTGCTCGTTTCCCACGGTCCCATAGGCTACTGTGCTGTAATTTCTGTCCATTTACGGACAGAAAATACAAAATTGTGAATTTCTTACAGATGCGACCGAATTTGCACGTAAGATTGGGCATACGTGGATTACTAAAGCTAACGGTTCAGATGATATAAAAATCTCAAAATCTTTTAGGTAAGTCGGGGGACGAGGCTGTGGATCACGAAATGCCCATTTAAGTTTCTTTTGCACATTCATAATGTTTACTTAAAACAATAATAGCACTTTTTTAAGAGTCACCCCCCCCCCAATTTTCAAAAAAAAATTGCACAGTTGTATTGCTAATTGCCTTGTAAACTATACCTGGGAATGGTAAAGCTCGAACATGTCTATATATCACAAAAGAAAGGATTTTTGTAATTAGGAAAATTGATATCGGATCCGTTCCCGACAAATAATTCAGTAGATGCTGGAAACGTCCTTCCAAAATGAAATACCGGGAAATAGCGCCATGTAGGTGTCTACAATCATCCATTTGTTGTTTGGATGATTCAGGCAAGTCAAGTTAGAGGTCATTTTCGTGAGGTGGCACTATTTTTACAATGGACAGACAGAAATTTGGAGTTTCCAGTTCTGCTGTTAAAGGTGCAACGAGAGATTTCAAGTCGTCCATATTTTCTGTGATATGCAGTGGTTTCATTTAGATTAGACATGCAATAGGTTCCCTACATTTTATTTGGCTATAGAAATAACTTAAAATGAAAACAAAAGGTCATTTGTATATGCTTATATTTCAATAGAAAACATATTTTTTTTTTTTTTTTTTTTTACAATCATCCATTTGTTGTTTGGATGATTCAGGCAAGTCAAGTTAGAGGTCATTTTCGTGAGGTGGCACTATTTTTACAATGGACAGACAGAAATTTGGAGTTTCCAGTTCTGCTGTTAAAGAGACATGAGGAGATTTCCTGAAAGTGCCCCCAATTTTTGCCAAACCCTGTTTTTTTGCATATTTGGATTGCTTACCAATGTATTAGATCACACCCGAAGTGAATAAGCCGAATGTGATAAGATGATGATTTAGTAATTTCTGTCGACAGAAATTGAAAGCATGTTTTCTATGGGGACGATTACTATAGCAGCCAATTTCAAAACCTGGTTTGCAGTTTCTTTTGCACCTGTTTGTCCAATAAACCTAATGAAACATTCTCTGTAGGTTGTCTACACCGATCCTGTTAAATTTGAGAGAAATTTATCCTAAAAAAATCTCCTCCTCCTGTCACTCCTGTCAACTTTAAATTACATCAGGGATTCCCGGTTCTAATTACAAAATGCTTCTTTTATGTTTAATACAACCTTTTGAGCTTAACCATTCACGGTATAGTTTACTATCAATTACAACAACTCACTAATATGCACAAATGATAACAAATTGTTGAAATTTGGTTTTTTTTTTTTTAAAAATGTGCTGTTTTGCCTTTAAAACACGTTTTAGATGTAATTGTGTAATTCAAGATGAATTTTGATTAGGTTGTATATAATATTCAGAAAATCCCGCCTATATTTTAAAAATATTCTATATTATATAAAAAAGCATAGTGAAAAACAAAACATGATCACTGGTAACGAAATACATCTTCAATACCAATCCAATCCAGTTCACGGTCACAATATAATACACAGGCAATGCAAAAAGTGAACTCACCCTGGGATCACCCCGGACTTCAGTTTACACCTTGCTAACAACCTTGTCCCTGAAAGCTAGTTTCTGATTACAAGGTGACATATTTGAACATAAGCAATGACCGAATCCACAGATAATAAATATAGGTTTCAACTGGTAATAACTTAAAGAAACATGAAAGGATAGATCCCAGATAGACCTATGTTTGCCCATCTGCACAGAAGTCTGCACAAGTTAGGTTGGGACTGCTTGAAAAGTATGGCATACCATAATATTAACAGCCTATTGCACTATGCAGACACTTTAGCATGAGATGAGAAATCAAACCATATTCAATTAAAACAATAATAGCACTTTTTCTGATTAGCACCCCCAATTTCCAAACAAGGCGGGTTCTCGAACCACACGGGTCGCTGGTTGCGCGAACACTTGCTTTATGATAAAAAAGTGCATGATGGTAAGAAAGAGAACAAAAAGCACTGGAGAGAAACTGTTTGTAGCCTGAAGTGCATTGAAAATGGTAAACACACAAAAAGTCTGAAAAATATGCAAATAAGCTAATAAAATTCATGAAATGCAAATGATGCAGCCAAAAGCTAACCTTGATAGTGGCACCTTACTCATCACCCTATCAAGTTTGAAGTTAAAGCAGGCATAGCGTTTAGCCAGCAAAGGAGCACTTTAAAGGAAATATGTAAAGCTTTTTGTCGAAGCTCAGTTGATTACTTCTAAAATATATGTACCAGACATCACAAATTCCCGAAAAAATAATACAATTTGATGTTATAAAATAAAAAAATAGAGGCAATTTTAATTTTTGCTTTTTTGAATACGAAGAAAAAACGGTGGCGCCGCATTTTTTGCACTGGCTTCATTGATCAAATGCGCCCAATAGTGACGTCAAAGGGATGGCCAAAACATCGTGTTGACTCGAATTTATTGATGACACGGTATATTGAGGGGATTTTATGAAAGTATATATAAAATTAGAAAAAAAGTTACAGAATGACCATATTTTGTTTCCATTTTTCGTTGTGTTAATTATTATTGAAGGTGAAACAATGCCGATATGATGGTCCACAACGAGTTAAATTATGGATGGTCATCACTTTGAGTCACCATTTGCAGCGGTGATTGGTCGGAATCGTTTTTCGAGTAAGCTATTGGCGGGAAATTAAACGGGACAAATACTCAACAAAGTGGACATTTTCAACTTATTGTGATTTATATAGTAAATCCTTGTTACTTAAGCTTTCCATCCAGACCAAATTTTCCAAATATTCGACTCCATGACATATTTCCTTTAAAAAAGAGTAGTGGCAGAGAATACCACTGGTTCCATATCAAAGCACAAAATTTAAGTTCTCCAGGGAGACCAGGATGAATATACGAATCTTTCCATTAGAGATGGCCAGCGCCATACACGGTGTTGAAAAAAAAAAACCCATGTGGCCTGGACCAGGATTTGATCCAGCGACCTCCATATTACTTAGAACGCAGCTCTTCCAACTGAGCTATCAAGCCTGGGTTGGGTAGAGGAGCGATACATTACTCATTTATAGGTGTTAGGTCAGGAAAGTGTCTCGCTTTCCAAGCAGATAGCAATCAGAACAGTAATATTTAATATTTTCTTCTGGACTGTAAGTACATCAAGAGAAGGCTCACTCACTTGCGACCAATTACAGGGGGACTACTCAAACCTCTGATTGCCATCTTATAAAAAATAAACTAATACCATAACATTACTTTGGCAAAGTAGTTTCTGACATTCAGTACGTTCATAAACAATACAGAGTATAAGCTATGAACCAAAGGTATAAAGACTACAAAGTAGTTTAGATCATATATACAATATGTGCAATACTAATGACATTGAAACATGAGCAAGAGAATGCAAAGACACATCACAAAGTCGCTGTCATCCCGGAGACGAAACAAGCATGACGTTTTTATGGCCTTTATTGTACAGGCACTATTCATTATGGGTGTTCCGTTGTGCTCACACGTTTCCAATTCGGCACCTAGGGAGGAAAAAAACGCATGCCCCCTATTGAGCTCTATTGTAAAGGTTGTTGAAGTCGTAAACGTGTCAGTCAGCGTGCCATGGTGTCACCTTACAGATACACAGTTCATTATTGTATGCTGCACTTTTCAAACAGTGTATTTATTTAACCAATGCCCATAATAAGAATGGACCTTATGGCCGCGGGGTTGATGCCCTGCTGCTTAACTCCTGCTATTACAGGTCTTGTAATACCTCTGTTTAATTGTAACAATTGATAGTTCAACTTTTTTCCCTAAAGGGCCGTTCATACTTCCACTGCACTGCATTGCTGTGCAGTAAATTTACTGCAATGTTCCGTCACTTCCGCTGCACTCCTAATCGATTTACTGCAGGTCAACCCAGGTTACTGCAGGTCACGGGTTGCAGTACGTTGCAGTAAACTTGCGGAAATTTGGCATACTGCAACACTGACTGTAGCCCACTGCTCTTGCTGCATCGCCAGTTAAAATAATTTTAACTTCGTTGCAGTACTGCATTGCGTTGCAATACTCAAGTGATTGCAGTGACAATTTTGGTAGGCTGCATTGCAGCACTGCACTGCAATGCAGTGAAGTATGAACGGACCTTAAGAGACAGAGAGATTGGAAGAAAAATATTTGAAATAGAAGATAACATAAAAATCGCTGTTCTTGGTTCTGTGCTAACACTGAAAACCACAAACTCAAACAAGCGATGACCTGCATGACTTACTGCACAATGGACTACACAAGTTTCACATAGAATCAGCAGAAGTAATTCTTGGACAATCTGTATGCACACCCTGTGTAACTAAACAGTGAAATATGCAGAAATGCAGTGTGGACTTTAACCAATCACACAATGTATTACAGGTGGGATATTCTTTCTGAATGATGCGGTTAGCAAGGGCACATGCTCGAATCTGTCCTAGAATTAACTGTGCAGACTATAGCTGTACCAAAAGACAAATTTTGACTATATTTTAGTATTATGTAAGTGTAAACAAGCCCTACTTCCTATATTATGAGAGAAATATATCTGAAGGGTTTCACAGCAAGTCTTAACATTCATGTGTACGTCTCGCACAGTATTCTGATTTCACAATTCCATCCAGTGATCACAAATCAAACTGTACAAGTCATGGTGCACAATATCATGCTTACAATCTGAGCTATTCACAGGGAAAGGTCTTGGTGCACCTAATTTGATATGGTTGAGCTGTTAACAATTGATAAGAGCTTTGCTTTGTATCTCTTCAGGTATATTTGTCTCAGCCCGTATACAATCACCTCACCTCACAGTTATTTGACCCCATGCAAATTGTCTCTTATTTTTAGAACAATTCTAAGCAGTGGCGACACAATTTTGACAACTGGTATATAAGTAGGGACATGCAAGAGCTACACCTATGTTATAGTGCACTCACTCTATATGTCCATTTTCCAGAGAAAGAAGTGTAAAACTTTATTTTTATGAAAAATTATATTTGCCTGCAATGAAATTTTGTAAAATTTAGACAGGATGTAGTTAGTGGAACATAATCAAAATCAGTTGTCAAAACTGTGTCGCCATTGATAATTTTTGTTTTATTTTTGTTTTGTCATAATGAATGAGACTTTCAAACAGCTATGATCCCTGTCATGTATTTCTTCTACCACTCTAAATGTCCGTTCATACCTCACTGCACTGTGCGTTGCATTGCCAATATAAAGATAATTTTCTGCCGCAACACAACGCAACTCACTGCAGATCAAGTTAAAATTAATTTAACTTTATTGCGGTACTGCGATGCAGTATTATGGGTAGCAACTGCAGTTCTGCCAACGCAACGCAGGTGCAGTGAAGTATGAACAAACCTTAACCAAGGTCTTACTTATTATGCCTGATCATGGAATGGAATGTTGCAGTTCTTTAAAATAAAATGTTATGTTTTAAATTCCAATTTCACAAAGGCAGAGGTACATGTTCTTCCATGACACTATCTCTCACTGGTATACTAGTAAGCCGTTATTTTCAGGCACAGAATTTGTTGCCATTTTTAATTTTGTTGAAATTGCCATCTATCATAAGTATAATTAAACTCCATTACATTTTGTGTGTCTCAACACTTCCAAGTCGATACACAAAATTCATGAAATACAGATAAAGGTCAGGACAGGTTTTCTTTGAGGGCCTGCTACTCTGGTAACCAGTACTACCTGTCCCAGGGCCAGGTTGTCCATGGCTAAACCGTCACCCCCATCAGGTTTCTAAGGAAAATCCGATGAGGGTAGCTGGTTACCCTAGTAGAACTAAAAAGAAGATCTACCTACAAGGGTGTCGGCTCTGGAGAGCTAATGGCGGCCATTCAGCACATTGACGTCAGGAAGGGCATCTGGTCAACTATCTTTTGCTCCAATAAATCCTCACACAGCAGTATTGCTGTGAATGTGAGGTGAATCCGGCCAACCCTGTTAGCGGGAACAAAACCAGATTTAAAACTCTGGTTTACTACTACTACTACTAGTTGCTGTCGGAATTGTTCAGATGGTAGGCAACGTGTGTGCCATAAATAGCTGCGTAAAAGTGGTGAAGCCTATTGGTAGTCTTATGTGTGATTCACCAAAGAGGAGGCCAGCATACTAAACAAGCCAATCAGCATCCACTTCCATGTGCAGGACAAATGACTCTGGACAATTCTGACAGTCACTGTGGTACTTCAAAATAACATAACCACATCCCAAAAAGTAAGTCCACACCCCTGAAAGTTGTTTGACGAGTTCAAACAACACATTGTATTATACATTATGTCAGATCAGGTTTCCTGCTACTGGTATCCCGGTAACCAGTACTACTTGTCCCAGGGCCGAGTTTTCAGCGGCTAAACCGTCACCGCATTGGGTTTCTAAGGAAATCTATGTGGACGATAGCTGATTACCCTGGTAGAATGAAAAAGAAGATCTACCTACAAGGGGCATCATGGCAGAGAGCTAATGGCGGCCATCCAGCACATGCTGCCTTGCATGGTGGGTGTGATTGCCCAAAGGCTAGGCCTGCCGCTGAAAACTGTGGATTACCATCAGGAAGGGCATGCAGTCAATCAGGGCCGTAGCCAGGGGGGTGCGGGGGGGGGGGGGGGGGGGGGGGTTTTTTTTTTTTTTTTTTTTCCCCCCCAAAAAAATGACAAAGGTCCGGTTTTTGATGTTGAAGGTCCGCTTTGTCATTTTGAAGGTCCGCTTTGTGATGTTAAAGTTTGTCGCTTGCCTAAATTTTGTTGTTGTAAGGGATTGTGCTGTATGGTATATGAATGAATAAGCAGCGGTTAATACTACTGAATTACGCATTGTTGGTATTATTATACTGTTTTTTTAACGCTATGATGATGTCATGTTAACCCCCCAGCCCCCCCAGGGTAAACCGGCGAGCGCAGCGAGCTGAAAAAATTGGTTTGTTGGTACGCAAAAGGTCCACTTCTGGCAAATCCGCACCCACGTCCGCCCCCCCCCCACATAAATTCCTGGCTACGGGCCTGCAGTTAATTATCTTTAGCTCCAATAAATCCTCACACAGCAGTATTGCTGAGTGTGAAGTGAATGCAGCCACCCTTACTTAGCGGAGGCAAAACAAGATTTAAAACTTTGGTTTAATTAACTAAACTAACATATATTTAAAAGCGGTGTTTATTTACACCTATTTTCACACCGAACCCAGCCGAATTTAATGACCGAACCCACCCCAGGATTTAGGGTTTACTTCAACTTTAAAAACCTGGGGTGGGTTCGATCAAGTGGGCATTGTTATGACGTCTTGTAGGCGTCTAAGGTCAGAAATACCTTTCAAACACTAATAAATGAGCCTTGTGCACAAATGATCTAAATTATACATAATAAACAGTTTTAATGATCTTTACTTGATTTGGTTCAAGGATTTGGTATGTCCAAAACAAAATTACATAAATCAAATCACACAATTACACACAATTTATATAACTGATACTTATTGTCCTCAAGAATGTCCACTATTGTCCACACGAAGCGTTGCAGTTCAACGATGATATGTCCTCACAGCGAAGATTTCAAAATGACGCGCACAAGTTCATACAAACTCCTCAGGTATTATATTCCAAGGGAATCTTTCTCAGTCCTGAAGGTAATCTTGTTCCCCGTTCAAGACGACCAAAGGTTAATGTTTAAGTCCCTCGACGATAATAACTCCACAGTATATCAGTCCAACTAATTCACCACATTTCTCTGTCCACATTTGTGAATCCTATTTTATTCCCAGCACGTTCGGCTCAAATGACAGTAGAATAATTACAGCAACTCTGCTCACTGGAATTATATATCCTGGCACTAGGTACTTGATGTCTGCTCCTTAATGCGATAAAAACTAACTATCTTCTAGCTACTTGTTAAGTAGTGGATGCTTGACAAGAGTCCTTCCATGTGATAGTATTTAACTACTCCAGATAGATTCCCCTTTCTCACAATAATCATTACCTCATTCAATTCATAAACATAACCGTTACACTAGATGACCAATCGGAATTCATCCCCGAATTACATCACTTCATCTAAATAACTTGTGGGGGAAATTCCCTGATCTTACAATGTTTCGATCTCAAAACATAACAAGGTTTCTAGTTTTAGCATCCGTGGGGAATTCCCCACTTCCCCTATTGTGCAATCTAAACAGGTTGCACTTTAGCAAAACAAATAGGGGTATTCCCTTTTCTCTCTTTTTTAATAATAACAGTCTTTTCCCGTGAGAAACTTTCTCAAATAAAATTGAGAAATAATATTTTTTTAAAAGTTTAATCAGAAAAATGGGGCTATATAACAGCATAATTTCAATAACACTCATTCACTCGCCACAAATGAGGTGTGAAAAATACGAGTATGTGAAATCTCTCATGCCACCTTTAATTACTAAACCCCCAGAGTATTTCAAGCCAGTGGCTGTGCCAAAGATAAACATATGCATCATTACAAACAGTCCCACTAAATTGTACAAAAATTGCATCCAAAGTATCCCAATTGCACTTCAGAATTTGGGAGCAATGGTAAAAAAGGGGATTCAAAATTACAATCTGCTTGCAGTTCTGCATGGTTTTTTTTTTAAGGTTTCTGATTCTGAGCATGCCCATATCTATCCCTATGATCCTTAACTGAACTGTATGCTTTGCCCTCCTTTCAGTTTCTTGCTTAATTACTTGATTTTTTTTTCTAGGGGTACTTCCCCGCGGTTACAATCAATAACTCTCTCTCTCAAACTTTGTAGCTCTTCCGATCTTGACTTTTTTGGTCTTGCTAGTTCATATGTTTTTTGAAAAACATAACTCGCCAGGCTCTAGATACTCCAGATCCACTAACACTCGTATACAGAAGAACATGAACCCCCCTGAATTCACATTAATTAGACTGCTACAGCTACAGATCAAAAATAAAATTATCAGAAGAGCAATGTAATGAAAATCCCAGTATAGATGGCAACTATCGGAGACGAGTCCATCTGTCTGCATGGAGTTACCAGGTGGTGAGTGTCTAGATACAGCTCTGCTTAATACAGATCTAACTCTTTCTTCCAGGAAAATGTCATTTCTTTGAAAGGGCAATTCCAGCACCACTAAAAAAAAGAAAAAAAAAAGGAAAGAAGTCCCGCACTTCCTAGAACAGCGCCACCGCTATTGCCATTCCCATCAAGCCCTGCTGTGGGAAAAAAACCAACAATCAAGCGGTTAAAGCTGACTCAGATATTTTGACAATAATTTTCTAGTATTAATTGGAAAATAGCCATCTAGAACTAAAGAAGTCCCCTAAAATGCTGAATTCCAAAGTTGTAGGTTATCACATTTTTCGTTTTCATGTCCGTAAAACATTTTGTCAGTATACAGTGCCATCTGACACTGTGGTAGAACACAAATTCCGGGATCCGTTCATTTATAACACAGATTTGCTTTTCTATATGAATCACTTCGATTTGAGCTTAGCATATTTCATACAACATAGGTTCATGCAAAAACACGATTTGTTTGAAAATTGAGGCGCCCTCCTCAGAAAACTCTGGAGTAGTCGGCCTTTTAATTAACCTAACAAGATAGAAGATAATTTATTGGTAATAAGTAAATCCAAGCAGATGTCTTCGTCGAAGAGAATCAGAACGAGTGATGATGCACTCTAAAATGAACATGGTCGCTGGCTTTGTGTCTACATAAACCAAAAACTTATTGAAATGGACTCCTTTCTTATAAATAAACTGTTGTAATGAAACATACTATCAGTATTGTTTTAATTTCAAGGTCTCTAACTAATGAGACTTCCTAGAGGTGCTGCTAAAAAATTACATTAAAAATTCAGAATTAAAAAAAGTAAAAAAAAACTCTATGATTAATTTTAATTGATATAATTATTTTATGCAATAATCACACTTCCATGTGCTCAAGTTGGAATTTCAGCTACTTCTCAATAATTGGTTCGCCCACATCACATACTGTATCTGACGAAAGGCCGTTTTCGCGAAAAATCGCCATTTGTTGATGAAATTCTTCCGGGAAATTTCATGTTTGGTGTACTATGGAATTAAACATTACAATTTACTTTTTAATTTTGCCATTTATGAAGAAAACTTCTGGAATGTTTAAGTTTTAACCATGCTGAGTTTTGAAAGTGCAATTGTATTCCTATATTAAAGCTACAAAGTCATAGTCTGTATGTGAAATGCAAAAAAAGTCGTATTTTTGCAACAAAGCTAATTTCACCGTTATATTTCAATGAGTCAGATAGATCTGTATGTGAAACACGTAATATAATGTTCACGCACGAGACATAGATCTGTATGTGAAAAAGCGAAACAGCTTGTTTACGAACAGCGCTTAATTATACGCCTAGAGAATTATGTGTAAATGAAAAAAAACAACGACAGTATGTGAAATAGCAATATGCAGTTTTTGAGCTTATTTATCAAAATTCTTAATTAATATTCGTATAATAGGTTATTTCTTAAGATTGTAACTTTGTGCATGTATAGACCATAACTTTAAAGTACATATGCAAAATATCTTCAAAAAAAGTAAAAAATGTCAGATAGACAGTATGTGATTGTGGGCCCACGGAATATTATTATACAATCAGACGTTTCCGTGTAGTGCAACATTGTACAACTAGTGCATACTGCCAACACTGCCAAATACACAAAAAGCATTTTGGTCATGCAAGTTGTCAAGCAAATAATGTCATTTTATAGTTTGGAAGCTATTTATAACAATTTTTTGTCAAATATTTTTTTATGTAAATTAAAATTAATCATAGAGTTTTTTTTTACTTTTTTTATTTTTTGAATAATTATAAAATATGCCCGCTCAAGAAATTATCATCGCAAGTATATTGGCATTTGGACCTTTAACAGGTGTGGTCATGTGAAGGTCCTCTGGATGATTTTAGGTTTTTTCCAAGGTGAAAAATCAGCATCGGAGTCACTAACTCAAGCATATTTTTTACAGGATTCACTCATACAAAGTGTGTCCCAGGACTAGAAATCTGTCTCTTAGTGCGTGAATCAAACTTGATTCATCGCAAATAGGAACTTACACACGAACCTCTTCTGACAAATGTTGGCCTTTTGCCTTTTGATAATCTCCTCCATTATCATTTTTGTAATTATGTAGATAACTGTTTATAATTAATATGTTCTGATCATGTAAATCTTGATGCATTATGAGGTGAAATAAATATTACTACGGATTTTGGGAACCCTGGGTGCAGATTGATGGAAAATAGCCAATCACATAGGCTTCCAATTAGATGTATGTTGCTAAAAATAAAACCCCTGACTATGACCGGCTCTGTTCTATGTATAAATGCCAACAGAGCCTTTAACACCACAGAATCGGGATATACGGGTTTACTGGGCATTTATAGTCGGTGTACTAATTTTCTGTTAGGGATGCCAAATAAATCCGGAACCTGGTCCCCTACCCAAAACCTTATAAAGGCCAGAAAAATAAATTTGCGAGTGAAGCGATCCAAAAAAATTTTATGGCTTGTTTGTCAAAAAATGGTTAAAATTTCGGTTAAAAAGGTCCACTTTGCCAATCCCCCCCCCTCTTTGGAGGGGTAATGTAAGGAGAAAATTCACCCCTTTTGAAAAAGAAATCTTCCCACCCTAAAAAAATCCTGGTTACGGGCCTGCTAAACATAATGTTAGTGAAATGAACAAAAGTTACCCCACAACGGCCAAGACACAAAAATACATTACCTTTTTGCATTTACTGTTGATAAGTTTTTCTAGTCTTGAGTTGTCTATTGCTTGGTTCCATATGTAATCCTCTACATATTTCAAAAGCTCTGGTATAGTCCTGGTGTAACCGATAATTAAAAAATGATTCATAAATCAACAACAATGCGAGTAGTCGTGCCAAATGTTTGCCTTTAAGGACATTAATGGCATGCAAAAAAAAATTGACATATGAAAGAACCCTTATGAAATCACTTCAACGAGTTTGAAAAACACTTTTGGATGTTTACATTCTGTAAAAACAGTAGTAACAACAGGAAGAGTTCAGGGGGAGGTGGCAGTGTGTGGCAATTGGAACAGAAAAGCCAAGGTGTTGACATCCCGACAGAATTTGACAGTGTATCTAGAATGTTTTGCGACCACAATTCAAAAGCATTCAGACCGGGATTCCGGCGTTGTACTTTAGGCTTGTAGCAGATATTGATCTGGCAAGGCAAAGGATGGATTAGCCAGGATTAGCACATATACAATAACAATGGTTTGTGAGCTGATTACACTGCTTTTCAAGTTTGTAAATGCTGGCAGTAGTAATCCTTGTCAGATCCCTTGTCAAGAAAGTGCCACAAACTGCCACCCCCCCCCCCCCCCCCCGGAACTCTTACTGTTTTTCACTGTTTTTAAGAATGTAAAACATCCAAATGTTTTCAAACTAGTGGAAGTGATTTCAGTAAGGGTCCTTTCATACATGCAATTTTTTTTCAACATATGTCCCTTAAATGATGTGGAAGTCCCACACACGACAGATGGATCGATGCCGTGGAATTGTAGGGATGATATTGATTTGGGGAGGTAGAGTGTTGCATCTGAATGGACTGAAAACGGGTAGGGTCCACGGACCTACCGTAGGGTTTACGATTTTTAAAATTTACTTGTCCACACGCTGACCACTCGAACTTTCAACCATACTTTGTTGACAATCCAGTTGTAAGCGCCATGACCTGAATTCTTTAAAGTGACTAACAGGCCCATCTCAAACTGACGAAAATCAAATTGGTGGGGGGTTGGGGGGGTTGCATGGCTACACCACTGGATAGTTGTCTACTATTTCCACTACCATACCTTGGCGAGAGAAGAACTAGAACCTCTAGCTAACACAAATGACAAAAATTAGTCATCACACACCCCTCCCAAGGCAACATTCCCTACCAACCACTTCGTGAGAAACATCCCAACACTCTTTCCCAACCCCTCGTCCAACAACACTCCACCATAATTTACCCTCCCATCGAATTTTTTTGTTGTATCTCACCTATTGGTTACTTTTGTTCACGCCCAAAATACATGGGTGTTTCCGTAAAATAGGTTCTTGGCCAGTAGACTGTGGTGTCCCGTTACTAGGTGACATTTTGTTTATTTAAATTTAACAATGAAGCTATGTATTCAAATCTTATAATTCCAATTTTTTTAAATTACAGATTGGCATCTAATTTTCAGATTATATAATATGAAACATTGAACTCAATAACTTTTAATGTTATTGTATAAATAAAGGGTCATTTCCCGTGTAAATGGGAAACCAAGCCTGTGTGACATGAAATAAAAAAGGCCTCTCTAAACATTGGTGTTCTGTGGTTTGTAAAGGAAAAGATGTCAAGATTTTTGTTCAAGCTCAGTTTGACTTAACATTCATAAAATAGATGTAATACTCAACGAATGCCCGAAAAAATAATACAATTGATGTAAATAAAAAAATAGAGGCATTTTAATTTTTTTGCTTTTTTGGGACTACGACGGAAACCGGGCAGATTTTCGCCCCACGGCTCCATTGATCCAAAAGCGCCCAATTTTTGCTCTCCTCGTGACGTCATGTCAAAGTGATGACCAACCAAAACATCGTGTTGACTCGATTGTTATTGCATGACACTTGTAATAGTGATGGTGGATTAATGAAATAATAATAAAATTTGAAAAATAAGTTACAGAATGACATTTTTTTTTCATTTCGTTGTGTTTTAATAGTATTGATATAAAAACACATTCGACGCAGTTTCACAGGGGGGGTAGGACACGACCTGCTCGATTTGGGCTTGGGGATTTCGGATTTCCAACCGGTAAAGGTGTAAAAAACTGCTACGTGCATAGTTACTATCATGGTGGCTGTGTCTCAGTTCATTACCAAAATCGCCTCTTAAACCCTAGTTCAGTACATCTTAGTAATAACATGATAAATAAAGGATAAATTATCTGAATTCAAAATCCGGCGGGGTCAGTGGATTAACCCCGCTGTAAAATAGTCTAATTTCCAATAACGGTCATTAGATTTAAATATGCGTGACCAGGCTAGACTTTAGGGCAAGTCTGAGTGGAAAACCGTTCGATACGCGTAATAGCGCCTCCTACCGTTAAGTCTTGAAAGGATGCACTCGGTTCGCGCCAGATGTTGATGCCGACTTGAATTCGCTGTTGCTGTTGGATGGCATCATTGTCTACCCCCCTGGCAGTTCAACTCGAATAGGAAAGTGGAAACACTGCGATATGATGGTCACAACGAGTGTAAATTATGATGGTCATCACTTTGACGTCACATTGCCTGCCGATGTGGATATGTCGGAATTGTTTTCGAGAAAGCTATTGGGCGGAAAATTAAAAGGGCAAAATAATCAACAAATATGGACAATTTTCAACTGATTTTTATTTATATGTAATCTACGTTAATTAAGCTTTCCATCCCATACCAAATTTTCCAAATTCAGAATCATGAAATATCCTTAATGTGACATCAAAAACTTGAAGAAATATCTGGGAGATTGTTCTGATTGATTATTAAACAAACACCAAAGCTTTATAACAAATAAATTGACTGTTTGGTAATTAGCCTATCATGTTATAATCAATGCAGTCACTGATTTCCTGTTGGAAACAAAACCCTCAAATTTTGGTGTCCGCTTTTTAGTGTATATGGGAAACCACTGGTTGTTCTGAGAAACTGCTGAAGGATGTAAGTTGACATGGATAAATTTCATGTGCAATTGTTCTTGCATACGTATTCCATGCATATCATGCAAGTTTTTAAAGACAGTGTATCAAAACCTTTTAAATTTTGAATATTTTTTTGGGGATATGTGGTTCCCGTGTAAACAGGACACCAAATGGGGTCCCGCTTTACATGTGCCTGAAAAACCATTGTTTATCTGCCAGGCATGACCATTTGACTATTAATTTATTCTGTGCCCTAAATACAACCAAAATGTACACTATATACAACTATACACATATCACATTCGTAATGAAATTATTTTAAAAAAAATCAGGAAATGGTTTGGGGTCCCATTTACACGGGAACAGATGCAGTTTTTGCAATATTTTTCAGTTTTTAAAGTACTTTTGAATATTTGATTTGTTTATTTACGAGGAATGGTATTATCAAATATTTATTCAAGAATTATTGAGATCCTCCGTTACATTTTTTGTTGCCCTTTTTTCTCTCAAAATGTCCACAGGTGGCACCCTAATTTAGGGAAAAAACCCACCTGGCCTTTTCCTTGAAGCCTTGCGCTCGATTTTTTTAAAGGTTGATTTCGTGATTTCAGCACCTCTGTTTTATTCATTAGATCACTAGATATCCTTGAGAAAAAACTTATTTCCAAAATTTGAGTTGATCACGATCTTGCGGTTTGGGTTATGCGCAAATTGTTCGTTTCCCACGGTCCCATAGGCTACTGTGCTGTAATTTCTGTCCGTTTACGGACAGAAAATACAAAATTGCAAATTTCTTACAGATGCGACCGAATTTGGATTACTAAGGCTAACGGTTCAGATGATATAAAAATCTCAACATTTTTTAGGTAAATCACACACTGCATGCGAAGAAAAGCCATTTCCCATTGAAATTACACGGAACAGCAGAAATCCAGTTTTTTGTGCTAAGGATACAGTTACACTATGTTTTATTTATTTGATTTATTTGTAGTAAGAGCATGTGTGCGCATACTTTGACACACATCATGGCCAAGAAATCCAACTTTTGCTTGTAAAAATGGCGAAAAACCATGAATTTTGTGATTTTTTTAGATTTTTCGCATTTTTGCACAATACACCATCAATGGACTCGAGAGGATCATAGCTATCCATTGGTACCACACATTTGATAGTTCATCCATCCGTTTCCGAGATGCTTCATGGCTTTATAAAGGCACATTACATAAGCACCAACCAAGCTAAGTCAGCATAACATGTGGGCACTTTTTACTGGAAAGTGTCACCATCACAAACAATAAGATGGCTCAACCAACAGAGAGGTTGTAAACAATAATGACATAACCAAAAAGTGTAATGACATCACAATAAACAAACAAACAGAGTAACCATTTTCAGGTGGGAAACAGGAATTCCTGAGAAATGTGACTCAATTTTTTTAAATTGCCGAGGCGATGAACTTTCAAACTTTTGTTTTATTTTGTTCTTTTTTGACCGGAACTTGATCCAGACCGATCCACCTTATTCTGCGGGTTCAAGTTGAGGTTACTACATCAAACAGGAAAAGCTTGCACTATGAGCTTTGGCATCCTCGTCTACCAAAGCAACCGTTCATCAGTTAACAGTTAAGTTGTACACAATTACGAATTGACCCTTGTTTGGTCTGGGTATCATATATCATACCCAAAACCAGGGGTGTATTTTCTAAATACACTGGTGAATGGAAGTTACTGGAACTGTGTCCCCCCCTGAGAATAGGGTCTTTTGACACATAGTGTTGGTGTTTTGTCTCATGGTTACTCTGTTCACCCTGTTGGCTTATAATTACGTTGCCTAGTTTTAATTTAGAGGCCATAAAACATGGATGGTTTGTTAATGCTAAATTGAGTGAGTCCTATTTGCGGCGATGTAAACTTGAAAATTGAGGTGAATATTTTTTTCCAACATTGTCAAAAATTTTGGCCCATCCATGAGGAATTTTCTCACCTGCTACAACTTTCACAGTATTTTGAAAGAAAAGAGTCCACTCATGTAGGAACTAACCCTGGTTTAACAACCCAGGTCTAAAGTTGTCTCCCTTTCAGAATAGCCAGCCACAGACGCTGAGGTGTAGAGACTTCAGCTAAGAGTGGATAAGATTGTCCCTGATAATTCCAACTACCGTATTGTTCCTAATAAAAGCCCCGGGGCGGTGCATTTTTTTTCGAAATGGGGGGCGTTTATTACAGTCAAAAATGGGAGTCATAAATCCCGCAAAGATCACCTTACACAGTTTGTCGATCTTCTCTTTGTGTATCTATGTATGCCAGTCCTCTGTTTGTGTATTTACGTGTGCCAGTTACCATTAGTGACGGATCAGAAGCAGAAAGCAATGATGAAAACAGCGATTGTGATAAGGATTACGACAGTCCGGGCAATTAAACTCATGTGATTTAGGTAAGCTTTAACTCATTTTTCATTGAGTTTATTTTATCCAAAAATCGTAGGGGGGGGGGGGCGTTTATTACAGCAGGGGCGCGTTTATTAGGAACAACACGGTATGTTTTTTTATATAATTATGTTAAAGGGGGATGACCCAATTTAAGTCTATAAATGTTTCACCTTGATAGAAAAGCCTTCACCCAAACGCCCATCTGGAAAAGTTTCCGCAGCGCGATATTTTCCACGCCGTTTTGAATCCCCCTAGGGTACTGTGTAAAATAATATTGTCTGTTTTTTTGCTCAAACATCCAAACCAAACATCTGTTAGCCCTAAGATTTTCACAGGGTAATGAGAAAAATATGAGCTTTCTCTGATACCACAATTTTGACCACTCCAGGAAAATCCTGGGGGCCCTTGCGATCGTTCGTGTGTGCAAGTCCAAAAAATCACAGTTGAAGATCCATCTTTAACCTCAGCTGATAGTTTTCATCATCCAGGTTGATCAGGATGGAATTCCTCTTGGGGACTGTAGACCTCACTCATCTCATGATGTGGCTAATGGTTCATGGCTTCTTCCACAATCGCAGTTTGGTGAAAGCCCCACTCCGATCTTGTGAAGGATGTTCTTTGTACGACCAACGCCAGATCTGAGTCTGTTTTGAGGTTGACCCTGCTTTCCTATCAAGGTCACAGCATTTGGGCTTGGTAGATGGGCTGGCCACAAACTTCTTTAGGTTCAAATAGAGGATGACCATTGCTCATACCAGCTGTCATTGATCCATAGATTGATGGGATACTGTACTGCAGGTCCCTGGGATTGGGTAGCCAAGTGATTCCGTGGAATTCGTCTGATCCCAAAGGGTGTTGGTTGGCGGGATTAGGCTACCAGGTTCACATCCAGTTTCTGGCGAGCTTGATCGTCTGAATGTTTCCTTCCTAGGTTTGCAGGAGCGATGCCAGACAGGATTGGAAGATATTCTACAGCCGTCGCCAAAAGGCAACCAATAACAGTATCGTACCGCGCAGTTAGGTCTAATGAACTGCTCAAACTTCTGCTTCTTCGAGGCTTCCCTGAGACGACCTATTAGAGATCGGACCATGGACCTTTAATTAATTAGCTATGTGCAACACCAAAATGGGTGCAATATTGTAGGCATATTCTTGACCTATATTTTAACATTTGAAGGTTTGATTCTTAGACTCTTTTACAGTCTGGTAATCATTTAACCTCTCCAAGACACAAGGTGTCCAAAAGGTGGATTTCTGTCAACAATTTTAGATAGGTCCTTCACTAGAATTTACTATAACGATTAGGATTCCAGTTCCATTCCAACCTTGGTTTACAAATACAACTAAAACAGGTGCTGAGGAAGGATGACGATGTGTTTTAAGAGGGCTTTTGAGCTTGAAGTGGTGGGGCGGTTTGAGGGGACGATCAAAAAGACATGGAAGAAGCAGTGGAGGAGGAGGGTTGGGTTGAGATGGGGATGCATTGACTCGGGCAAGTGGAAGGAGGAAGTAGGGGTGATGATTGCTAAGAGTGTGAAGTGAATCCGCCAACCCGTTTTACGGGGACAAAACCGGATTTAAATCTCTGATTTACTACTACTAAAAGTGCCAATGTTTTTTAATTAAAAAGTTGTGAAATAATTAAAAACACTGAAACCCATAGATATCCTTTATATATTAAAAAAATAATAACATTTGACCTTATGAAACAAATGTGCATTTTTTTGTTAAATCCATTTTTTTTTTTTTTTTTTTTTAATTTTTTATAAAAAATAACAATTTGACCTGCGTTGCATATTTGGTTTCCTTCAGCAGGTCTAAGAGGGGGGTCTGGGTTTTCTTCAAAGACTTAAAAATAATTGGACAACTGTTTTGGGATTTCCATGCATCTATCAAAAACCAATGAGACAACCTCAAAAACAACATGAGAATTTAAAAACACACAAACAAAATCCTCTTGTTTGCATTATGTGTGTGTGGTAACAACCCACTCCAAACCAAGTGAACTTTGTAGTACTTCTCATGGCTAACACACTCACTCTTTAAAGACCAAAAGTCAACTAGCATTACAGTCTATAATTGAGGGAGATGTGTGGAAATTTGATGGCACCTTCTTTACATTGATTGAGGAATTTGGGGTGTTCTGCTTTTAGGCACCCAACCCCTACTAGACCCCCCCCCCCCCATCCCTACGCTGTTACCCACCAACCACCCGCCCATCTGTGAACCTCCAATCAACACCATGGCCTGGTGAGGTAATCTGTAAAATAGCACTGTGTGACCCCCTTCTCCATGAACTACCAAGATGGTGTCAATGCACAAGATACACTCCAACAGTCTTTGCCCCACAATGAAAGCTGACCAGTTAAGACCTAAGCCAAATCAGTCCCTAATAGTTTGATGCAACGACCAGTGTGAGAGAGATCCTCATCATAAATTTAACCTTGGTGTGCTCATTTGTGAGTTGCAAACCTGGTTAGGTTAATGCCCTTTCGCCTCCGGCCTCTGCACACTGAGCGGGTGATCGGTTGATTTTTGTGATCCATACGGCCATCTGTAGACTTCAACCAGCCCCAAATTCATTAAAATACTTCAACAAGTCTGACACTTCACTCTTGTGCTTCCTCAAATACAGCACACACGCATCCACTAAATGCACTTATGTAAGAGACTATTCCACATGTTTAATTTCCTGGTCAGCTCAGCCTGTGAAAGTGCATTTCGGTCGTGATCTAACACCTTCTGTTTTGTTCAGGTTGCACTCAGTGGTGTAACCGGCCTGCCCGCTCTGAGGGGGCAAATTTCCAGATCTGGGGAATTTTCCCTCTCAGGGGGGTCAAAACGGCGAATATTTCCCTATCAAGGGCTAAAACGGCTGATTTTTAGCATGATTTTCACAATTTTTTCTCCTGGCCAAATCGTCAGGGGGGGCACCTGCCCCCCTGCCCCCCCCCCCCGCTGTTAACGCCACGTTTTCACTAGATATCCTTGATAAAAGCTTATTTCCAAATTTGCAGTTGAATCCTGATCTTGCATTTTGGTGTTAGGAGCAAATTGTCTATCAAAGTCTCCCATAGACCACTGTACAGAGTTAATTTCCTGTCCGTTTACATACAGAAAATACAAAATTGCAATATTTCTTGCAGAGCTTCTAATTTGCACGTCGATTGGCACCGATACTATACTTAGCCCAACGGTTTCATATGATATAAAAATCTCACAACTTTTTTAGGTAAGTCGGGGGAACAGGCTGTGATCACTAAATGCCCCGTTAAATTTCACAATGGAAAATGCAAAATTTCTGGGCGGAAACAAACCACACTTCCAAGTTGGCCATGTATCTCAGCATTAAAAAGTCAACAACGACCACTGCGGCAAATGCCTCCAAAAGATGTATTACATGAAAGCAGCAGCTCATTAAATCGTTTTGTTTAAGTTGCGCCAGGGTCAAAGGAAATATTGTTCATTTTGATATAAAATTTAATACTAATAAAATTACATAGGTACATAAATACTAATAAATCTTATCATTACCATTTATTGGTATGTCAATGTAAAGGGTGCACATTTCATGAAAATTAATCAAATTGCCATTCAAGTTTTTCTGAATATCAGTGATCAAGGGGCATGATACACTACTATGGTACATTGACTCAAGCAAATAATGGCATTATAAATCCACCCAGGTATGTAGGGGACAAAGACTTAAGATTCTCCTTTTTTATTTGGACTGCAGAGCCATTTACTGTCCATGCGTGAAAAATCTCAGATGTTATCCTGTCCAGTTTAGATTGAGCTGGCCTCGTTCACGATTAAATAACTTTGCGGTTCTACTGTGAGTTCAATAATTTTAATGATATTTCATCTTTATTCAAAAAAAATTAATAGAAACAACCTCTGGTAAATATGTTGCTTGGTAAGTGTCACCTACACCTTGTGCAGAACCCAAGATCCATAACTTATTGTCGGACCTCATTTCTATTCAAATTTACACATGTTTTTAGAAGAATACAAAAGAAGGGGGTCTAGCAACCTATGCTTGACAACGCGGGCAAAGGCAAATTGGAATAGAAAATTGGATTACAGCAGCAAGTTAGTGTAAGTAATTTTGGTTTTCTGCACAAAGATGTAGGTCACAGGTCTGGCCGAACAACCTTTCTTCATTATTTCGGACTTGGTTCCACTTTGTTTTCCTTTTTATAAGATGATTTAATATACGTCATCATTAGAAAGAACGCCTAAGGTTATTTTTATTAGGAAATAGGACAAGTATATATCTTGTGCTTGCGTCATGAAAAAAAAAAAAATAGCTCAATCTTAATTGGGGTGTGATAGCACCTGAAGTCTTTCTCTGCATGGGTAATAACAATGGCTATGTACTTCAGATAAAAAGTAATGTGAAATGCTGTATCATTGCATATCCGAACGGATTACTGGATATCAAACAGTGCTTATTATTTGCTTCAAATCAAGCAGCATGATGTACATCTACTGGTCACTGATATGTAGGGAAAAACTGCGATGAACTTTTATTCATTTCAAACAAATGTGCAACTTTGGACTTGACATACCCCAGAATATTGAACGGTATAATAGTTAATAAGTACCTGTGAAGGAAAAGAAATCAGTTACTCACCATATGCATAATCAAAGTCCTTATGCAAGCATCTTTCTCTCTGTGATCCCATGGGGTAAAAACCTTTTCCATTGCAAACAAGACATTATTGCACGTCTATGTGTCAGAAAAAGGATGCACTAGTCTTCAAAAACAACAATCAATCGCAAAAAGTGGATCGATCACCCGCTCAGTGTGAAAACCTGGGCAATGAGAAATTTTGAGGCACCCAAATATTGGTATATAGTAATTTCATATAGATAAGACACTCAATAAATTTCTTACCTGTATTTTGCTACCAGAAATGTCTTAATGTATGATTAAAAGAGAGAAAAAAAGGTGATGTGATTGCTATATTTCAATATAAAACATAGGCTGAATTTCGTATTTGCTCCTATCCGAAATTAGAAAGAAATTCACAATTTTTGTACCAAAGAAACAACTTCTCCGCTTAATCCCTTTCAGATGGGGATATAATTTGTGGATGAAAAGCTTTTACATCAGGGCCCAAAAATCAAGAATTTTTCACATTTTTTTTAAAAATATTTGCACATTTTTGAAATCTCTCGTTGCACCTTTAATATCTACACATTTTGGAAATACCCCTTTAACTATAATAGCCAACCCCAAGGTAAAACAAGGCAGTCGCGCTGTACTTGTTGTGTACTCCCCTGTAGTAGTTCCTCCATTAACACTGTCCCTTCTGGATGTCATTTGGATACCGACTTCTCGTTCCAAACACCAGCATATTTGCAACTGTGAACGTCTGACACCTTTGCCCTCTTGCCAAGATCGGCATTGTAAACGCTCAAATTTCTGTAGTAGGAGAGAAAGATAATTGTTAAAATGTTACCATTTTCAGGGTTACGGTTTCTTGAATAATTGTTTCCAAAATTTGATAAAATGTCAGGTATGGTGAGTACAATGTCATCGGCTTTTTAGGAAGTTGACTGCATACTTGTATTTAGAAGAATGAAGCAGTGGCTGGTATTCTGAAAGATGAAATGGGTCTAAACTCTAGACCGGGGTTTTTTAAACCACGGTATGTCCTACATGATAGACCTTTTTCCCTTTCAAAATACTGTTGAAAGTTAAATTAATGAGTGAGGAAAATTCCTCATGGAATCCTCCCACCCATTTATCATAGAACATTTTTAGAGTATGTTGAGGAAAGAAAGGTCCACTCATGTAGGACTATAGTATATTCATCGAGAAAAACGATCTTTATGCTGGGGAGGGGCAGGGAGGGTGATCGGAAAAATTATGATGTACCATTATCTCTTGTTTATTAAAGTCGATAGTTGCTCTGTGACAGTAAGTTTTAATCTATACATTGTTAACATCAAGTGACCATGTTCTGTATCACATAGCAGCTATCTAATCGGTCTTTCTTTCCACGAGTTATCATGGTTATTGAGAAAGCGGGATACAGACGAGTATCGGAAATAATGTGGTGATTAGTACATTGATAGCATGCTAAATAACCACTCGTGATTTCGGCAGTGTGAATTGAAACGTGAAGAGAATTAATCTCCTTTCCTTGTTTTGCGTGAGCTCCATAGACTTACTTAAGCTACCATCATTTCCGTTTCGACTGAGAAACTCCTCATGTCTTGCCAGTGTAACGGATCTGGATCGTGTTTGGAAGATCGCTGTTGGATGAATCTACTATAACCCTGGTTTAAACGCTGGGGACATGGTTCATTGGGGGATGTTATGTTTTGGCTTCAAGGCAATGTCTTCCATGGTTAAACATGGATTCGATCATGTAGGTCTACTTCCATGGTTGACTAGTGAAAACCATGGATTCATTCCAAAAACAAAAGAGTGAGAGCCAGTCGGCGGCGTCAGACCTCTTTTTCTGGGGGGGGGGCAACCGGGGGGGGGGGCAAGTGAATTTTTTTTGGGAAAAAGTGATAATCTGGGGGGCAAAGTATCACAGCTTTGGAGATTTTTTTGGAGATTTTTACCAATTTGGGCCCCAATCACTGATTTTCCCAAAAATGTTGATTTTTGGCCCCAAAATAGCAGAAATTTGCAAAAATCGTCATTTTTCTATCAGGTGGGGGGGGGGGGGGGGGGGGGGGCAAGCTACATGACATGGAAAAGTGGGAATTTGAAATAACAGTCCAGGAAATTTTGATATTCGAGGGAAAGTTTGTCCTTTAAATAAAGAAAAGAAATAATAGAATTGGATTTTGGGGAAATTTGAAACCTTGGAGAGGAAATTTTGCAATCTTGGAGGGAAATTTGGATTGTATTCCCGGGAAATTTTGCATTTTTCCCCCCGGAGAAAACTAGGGGGCAAGAAAAGAATTCCCCCATGGTACCTCACTGATTGAGAGTCCCTTGGCCAATTAATTTTCCTGCCCAATCAGGGTAATTTCATACATTCCATTTTTTGGGCAAACAACAAATCCTAAACTTACTTGAAATGTGAAATGAGGTCTCCTTTATTTAAACACCAAAAAAGCACAAATAAATATAAAGTACAAATTTCCATTGCGGTCCTTAGAAAACACCATAGCAAATATAACAATTAGGATTGCACATGAATGTGAAATAACTTAAAATTACTATAAAAAACAGCCACAAAAGAAAAATATGTACTCCAATTACCTCCAAAGACTACTGACCAGCAGTAACATCAGAAAATCCCAACCATACATATTGCACATGAAAAAATTTATAGAAAATATATGCTCAAATATGAATTCATAATAACCCAGTAATTGAAAAAAAGGGTAATCAGATGCTTTAGCCTATAAAAAAAGGTTTTTGGACTTTTTGGGCAATGCCAATGCCAAGCAAAACAATGCAATGGTGCTACTTTCACTTTTTAAATTTGTTTTGCTGCAGTGTGGCAAAATATTTGTTGGCAAAACTAATGGTGTTGTGTGGGATAACTTTACTTAGATTTTTTTTTTTTTTTTTTTTTGAATCTTAGGTACAAGTCTTGAAATTTCATTAAATTTCACTTCATAAAAAGTTGATGAAGATATTTACGACTATCCTGTTGTTGATAACACTCTAAAGGAATACTTTCAAGGTGGAATCAGGTGATATTTATTCACATGAAGCGTGAAAATTAATGGACAATGTGAGAC
The DNA here is from genome assembly GCA_023653785.1 of Ophioderma brevispina. Taxonomy (NCBI): domain Eukaryota; kingdom Metazoa; phylum Echinodermata; class Ophiuroidea; order Amphilepidida; family Ophiodermatidae; genus Ophioderma; species Ophioderma brevispina. The sequence goes on along the minus strand of JAMKCH010049355.1, from coordinate 33,732 downwards.
ATAAATTTTTGTCATATCAGTTACACACTATTTTGGCATGACTCCTCCATTGATTAAGTTAATGGCATTATGATAATTGTGCATAAGGAGGAGTCATACTCAGCAGGACTAGGCGGCCTATAGTAAAATATGAAAATGATAAAATCCAAGTGCAAAATGATAAAGGACCAAACAAAAGTCGCCACCACTGTGAAGAAGCAAGATGAATCGTGCTAGGCCTAGACCAAGCCTATATCTTCCAAGTTGGCCAAACGCAAAAACAGCATTTCTATCCGGGATCACAATCACCGTCACTTGAAAACTCTTTTTTTTTTTTTTTTTTTTGGACAGCCCGTCACCCGTGAGGTACAAAATACAATGGCCGACGGCCGCGATAAATCAAGTCTGACTGGGCGACTTTCACTTTTAAATCCGTCAATTTTTCAATGACTAAGTAATTCTGCGACCAACATCAACACCTCACAAGAAAGCTAAGAAGATTGTGGTCACGGTAAGCTAGGTTGTGAGAACCACAGCACATAAATAATGATGTTATGGGATCCGGAAAGAATTTAGTATTCTGCCACAGGCTACGAATTCGGCAACGTTAACGGAATAAACCGTATGTTAAAGGTGCCGAATTTTAAGTGGTGGCAGAATACTAAATTCATCCCTGGGATCCGAATCAAAAACGTCTCGCTAGACCCTTTTGCACCTAACGAGGAAGAAAGATAAGAGCATCTTGCTTCGAACAGGGCGGCCTATAGTAAAATATGAAAATGATAAAATCCAAGTGCAAAATGATAAAGGACCAAACAAAAGTCGCCACCACTGTGAAGAAGCAAGATGAATCGTGCTAGGCCTAGACCAAGCCTATATCTTCCAAGTTGGCCAAACGCAAAAACAGCATTTCTATCCGGGATCACAATCACCGTCACTTGAAAACTCAGTAAACATGACACATGATATAAAATGCAACACAAACATGACAAACCCTTCCGAATTCCTCATCCTTCCGGGTTATAAATTCGCGGATTCGACCAAGGTTTACCAATAAATATCGTCAAAGTCAGCTTTCTACGATCATAACCATGGCATTTTGTTTTAATATCAAAGACACAAGTAAGCAAATGATGAAAATTAGGTTTAAAGTCACCTTCAATTCTTCAATAGGGATTGTTTCTTCAACAATCGCCTCCATTTTCTACGCAGCAGTGTGCCAAAAATAGCGCTGATGTGAAGGTCATCGCACTTTCAACGTTTTATTGTTGAAGGAGGATGCGGTTGGTCTAATTTACAAAATATGTGGCCACTTTCAGGCCCTTTTCTGTTTTTTAAAAATAATTGTTTTCAGGCAATTAACTGGTTTTATCTTTTGTAAGAAAATTTGAATAAAATAAGCCAAATTACATGAATTACAAGAATTCCAAAGTACACTTGAGAACGTGAAAACACATTTCTAGACATAATACCCTTATCACGCGACAAAAAGCAGCTATTCATGATAATACCGCTGTCGTGTATGAATACCGCATAGCTGCTTTCTTTATTTTACCATTTGTTTACTTTTTGTAAATCAGCTGTTTTAGTGGTCCCGTTCTCTGTGGTGGCTCCACCTCAATTGACCATAAAACATAACAGCAACCACCTACCAAAAATTTATTTTTGTAAATCAGCCAAGAAACAAGCGGTAACATGCTGTGTGATCGCACGCCATCGTGATGACTAAGACGACCGTGAGCTGAGATGAGCACAAGAATGCGAGGGCGACCCGGGTTCATTTGGGAGGTGTGTCGCCTTACAAAAGGTGGGGTTATTTCCTAACTAGTCATCGAACCCCCACCCATTTCCGGTACGTTCGGTAGGCAGTGTAACCGGGCTGAAAAACCGTGGCAAGGGTTTTGGTGGTGTGAGAAAGACCTTTCTACTATTTCTAGCGCAAGCAGACGATACCGGTGTGCGTTGGTGACGAATTGTGCAATATTCCCTTGAAACCACCGACTTCATTGCCTGCATACGTATGCAGTTGTACCAGGATTTTTACACATCAACTGTGGGCGCAAATTATCCCAAAATCGTGGACCGGTGGTTTTCTTCACATAACTCAGAAAACAACCAACAACTATACAAACGACATCTTTAAACGTGTCCTCCCTGTTTTCGGTGAGTAATTAATAGTATCATGTTAGTGGTTTTATAGTCAACATTTTAATACATCGGCGGGTGATGATTTTGGTGTTACTACTGTTATTGAATTTAATATACACCAAGGAGGTTATCTCAGTGCAATCTTTGATCACCAATAGTTGGTGGTACGGTGCTTTTTGCTGTCAGTTATCCGAATTTACTTTGTATGTTAAACACCTACAAGTCCTCTTACAGTTGCTATCGTGTTTGCTGTCCACGGAATTTGATCTTTTTGTAAGTATACCTTCTTTTTTTTGACTAAAATGAGATTTTTTTTCAAATTTAAACACTTTGTTTTCAGGGTTCAGTAAACTTGTCGCTTTTTATTAGTCTGTTCATAATGAAATACATTTTCATTTTTCTCTATTTTTAGAGGTTTCACATATTAGTTGTCCCTTCAAATCAAAAGACCTGATTTTTGTCCCTGAGTACAAAGTTTTGCCATCAATTAATATCCCCATTTGAGGGATTATCTGAAAATTTATTTCTTTGGTACAAAAATAGTTTAAATTGCTTTTTTTATTGGAACAAATTGTACTAAATTCATTCCTTTGGTTTATATTGAAATATAACTTATTTATCAAAATCACCTTGTTTCCACTTTTCAGACATTTCTGTGTCTATAAAAGAAGAAATCTATTAAGTTCATGTCTCATCTATATAAATCACAATTCAATTTTTTTATATAGTGCATGCTTTGCTGTATTATAGCCCTGGAGCTAGCACACTTTGGAACACATCTCAAGTACAAAAGGTTTGTTTGAGTGATTAAATAGTGACAGATACGGAACCGGAACCCCTGAAACGTGATTCTTAAGTGCCAGCCAGTGTCCTTAAGGAGGGGCCAAAACAAAGTTTGTACCGGGTCAAATTTTTGTAAATGGATCCAGCATGTTGAAAAGCACACCATGTGATGGTGCTCAACCCTAAGGATTAAGAAAGGTATAGTTTGTAATATGTACCGCCTAAAGTTTTCAGAGTTATAGGCTAAAACAGCAAAATCAATCAATAAAGGGTCAATTCCAGTTGTACAGGGTCAAATTTTAAGTTTGTGGCTCCGATTTGGATAAAAAATGGTGCAATTATTGGTGGAGTCATAGGATTAAAATAAGGAATATTTTGACTATCTTTAAATGCTTACTTTCCGATGTAGGGGGCACCGAAGGTCAACGTCCATGCATTCATTGGGCTTGATCTTGTTACCCCCCTACTTCTGTAGCAAGCATTTGAGACCCGCAAAACTATTCCTTAATTTATCCTATGAGCTCCACCAATAATGTGCACCATGGTTTATCCAAATCGGGGCAATTTTAAATTTGACCCCCTTGGGGGGGGGTACACTGAAATTGACCCTTTTTAATTGGATTTTTGACTTGTTTTTAAGCGTATAACTCTAAATCTTTAGGCTGTACATATTACACACTATACCTTTTCTGATCCTTATGGTTAGACACTAACAATGTGTGCTTTGTCAACATGATTGTTCAATTTACAAAATTTGACCCCTGTACAAACTTTGTTTTTTGGCCCCTTCTCCTTAAGCACCACTTGCGGCAACTAAAATCACGTTTCAGGGGTTCCGTTCAGTCTGTCAGTCATATTTAATCACTCAAACCTTTTGTACGTGAGATGTGATTTACAAATGTTGCTAGCTCCCGGGTTTATTACAATTGGCCTGGGCCATGGGCTTCAGAGAGTTTTGAGCTCATACACATACAACTAGCAATTATTGTAATACAACCAGTGGACCATAAATGATATTGTATCATTGGCCTTCCAAGTTGAAACAGAAATGCCAGATACTGGCTTAGCTGCCAAAACCACAAGTTCTAACACAATGCCACTTCTTGTCTATGGATCCTTTGTCATTATCCGTGTGCATTGCTCACCTTTATTGAGTGGGATTAGCACTTATTTATCTCAATTATACACAGTGCCTTCACATCATACCGTCAATAATATGTTGTCTATTTTTTAAGCTTTCTGTGAATCATTTTTGATTGACATTTAGCCTATTTTAGCAAGTCATTGTTGAATCTTTGATAGTTTTACCTCTACTTGGACATTTAACTTTTATACTTCTTGTTTAGTAAAACTTATTCTGACTCAGGTGTGGTCTTTTAATGGCAAGTTTTTTATTTGGAGGCTGGGGACTTAAAAAATTGTCAAAAACAACAGAAAATACATCAAAAAGCTGGGAAGGAGGATTTCATCCACTTTGTTCCAATGGGGAAGGTAAAGGTAGTTTAATATTGGGGTTTGAATACTTTCCTTCAAAGTTTTACACTCATTCAAAATGAAAGTGCAACCTTATCTTAGTTGCTTTCAATAACTATGTAAAAAATTCTTTCTTTTTCTTTAATTTTTTGTATTTTTTAGATTTGTTTTCTTACCTTAGAAACTTTTGAATACTGCTTCCCAGAATTTTCAACACACATTGTTAATTTCTATTGTTGTTGTTATTATTTCATTACTTATTTGGGATTTTCCGCTTTTAAAATTAGCTTGAACTCAGTATAAATTCCAAAAAAATCCTTCTTTCTCCTCAGTTTCCCGTGATATAATGCAGCAATGAAGGATTCTTGGGTTACCGATACTATGATTCAAGAGGCAACTTTGGCCATGGAATTACCAGCAAGTCCAGCCAGCCAATACAACCACACAACTGCCAAATTACCAGATAACGACAAATCCAGGGACGTAGAATCAGTCCAAGAAAAACCATTGGATAATGGAAAGCAAGAGGATTGCCATTCACAAAGAAAGCGTGAGCAAAAGGAAGACACTTCTTGCTCTAAGGAGAAGAAAGAAGAATGGTGTAGCCGTGGGATTGCCGTTTTTATGCCAGCTTCTCCTAGCGAAGCCTCAAAACCAAGCCAAAGTCCACAATGCAACAATCAGCCCATGGATATATCAGAGAGCATAGAATGTGTTGATGATGAAGAACAGATTGTGCCTCAGAGTGTTGCCAGTTGTGTAATACCGCAACGGAACGCGCCTGATGAGCAAATGGCTATGGAGGATGAACCGTCGAGTGTCCAGTCAAGGATTATGAAAATGGGATTAAAAGATTTGCTGAATGAGGTGGATCGCGAACATGGGCTGAAAGAGAGCGGGAAAAAATCAATGTCTTCCAGTCAAACACTTTTACCCAGTAACACATCTACCTCATTTCCTTATCAAAATCAAAGATTTGCTCATTTATGGAATGGACACCCTAAACAAGGACATAAAATATTTGGTCCCCTGGCTCGTCCTGTATCACCATCCACTGGTAACACAATGAGTACCCGTGCCCAATCTGTTTCATCTGTGCCCCAGAACAAATTCCATGTCAGAGAACGGGCTGGTTCTCCAATAATTACCCACAAAAAGTTTGACTACCAGAAGAAGTTATTAAGTAATGCCAGTACCCCATTAAATCTATGCAAGCGTAGTCCTACCCACAGTGAGACAACGCGCAGTGTTGTAATAGACGAATCCGCACCGATGGACCTTACAACAAAGAAACCTAATGGCAGTGATAATGTGCAATGCTCTTCCATCCCAAATCCAGTCAATAAAGCAGACACTTTATTTGCATCCAACAAGAATCGTGAACTTTTTCTAGGAAAGGCCAGATCTCACTTTTTATTCGGTGCAAAACCAGAACTGGATCATTACAATCAACCTAGAATGCCAAGTTTCTTTCTTCCAAGATCGCCCTCCTGCAGTCCCTTAAGCAGTTCATCGGAACATAGTTCAAGTAGCACGGTTAGTACCATAGAACAGAAGTCTGACCCAGAGAGCTCCACTTCCACATCTGATGTCAAACCGACGGTAGAGATGCTGTCGCGCCCATCCAGTAATATCAGCATGGTGCCACCAACGTTAGGATTGATTGACCGAGAAAACCATACCATGCCTAAAGTGCAACCTTTTGATCCTGCCAGACTGAATGAATTCTACCTGCAACAGTTCATGACAAAGCTTGAAGGGGGTGTGTATCAAGTTCCAGCAGCCCACTGCTTTGGGTATACCACAACTGTTAGCCCCCCTCATCCATCAAGTCCTTCAAAGTCTGGAGCTTCAAAACCAGATAAGATGTTTATATGTCAAGAATGCGGCACCGTTTTCAAGCACCGCCACCATGTAGTACGCCACATGCGATCTCATAGTGGAGAGAGACCATTCCAATGCGACGAGTGTGGTGCCACCTTTGCGCGTAAATGTATCCTAACCAATCACAAAAGGACACACACAGGGAGAGAAGCCCATACATTTGCACAGAGTGCGGCGACACGTTCAGTCGTAAACATCACCTCGTTATTCATCGCCGCACCCACACTGGAGAAAAACCCTACAAGTGTGCGCATTGTGGGGCGCGTTTGCACGCTCGCACCACTTAAATCGCACCGTAAAACTCACATCAAAATGGACGCATTGGCTCCAGAGGGAACCAAATGGAATGTTCTTCCCCCAGGTTGCAGGGACACTTCCTCTACAAGGAATGCAGGGTTTGCCAACTATGTTGCCACCTGCTACCAGCAGCATTTATATCTGGGACCACCCCTACCCAGGAGAACACACGCGAACAAACTCAGGATCAAGGGCAGCAAGTGAAGGCAAAATTAGAGAAGAAATAAAGCCGAAATTGAAAAGGAGAAGACCAACTAAAAAGTAAGTGAAAGATCTACTGCTGATGATAAACTTGGTGCTAACAATCCTGCCAGCTCAAAATTGATATCAGATACTGATGATTTTGAAATATATTTTGATTAGACCAAAAAATAAATGTAATATTTTATTGTATTCCTGCTTGCCAGATATAATTATTCAATGCTTCTTAGCACATTGTAGTGTTATTTGTCTCTAGAATATATGGTCAGTCTTCTGTAAAAATGACAAAAATGGTTTTTAAGTTGTATAGATCATTTGAAAATCTTTGAAGTAAAAACTTCCTTTGATATGCAAGCTTGGTTGTCATGTGATCCCCCCCCCCTCCTCCCCTACTGTTAGCCAGCTATGCAGGTGGTAAAAATAATAATTGCCAGAATGCTGGACATTCTTTATTTGAACTGACAGTGAATTAAACTGAGGAAACCAAAGGCCAAGTGTAATTTCTTTGGAAAGGGTTCCCACATAATTTGCTGATGTTAATGAAGGGGGTCATAAAATTGTAACACTAAAATGAGGTGTCATTTTTCTTGAAATTTGAGATTGCATAAGCACAATTGGGATCAAAATATTGACAAAAATGCCCAGAAATAGCCTCAGAGTGCATTTAGGATTTTTTTCTGGGCTCTCATATCAACCTGTGATTGGGGGGGGGGATGGGGCGATTAGGTTATTATCTTATGATGGTCATTGAAAAAAACTACTGCTGATTCCCAATTTTGGGGCCCTCCCAAAGAAATTTACAACAACCCAACATTATTAGTTAATGCTCATTGGTTTCTTGCAACAGTAAAGACAGCTAATTTGTTCAGCTTAGTCAGCACTTCTCTAAAAGGTTAAAGAGTATTTTCCTCCACCCATGGTAGTGGGAGGGTACACATGGGGTGTACATTTCCACCCTCTTGTTTGTGTATATTGTCAGAATTTAAAGTATATGGTCCAGAAAGAGAATCTGAATGAATTCACAGTCACAAAACTGACTGTATTAATTTCCTACATAATCCATTTATCCAGAATTTTCTGTTACTTTTTTTTATAATAATAAAGCAAAATTGAGAATAACTGTGGAACATTCTAAGAATTCATAAATTAGAATTTAGTCTGTCCAGTGTCCACTTAGGGTCAATCTCAATTCCAATTCCCTGAGACACAGTTCAGTAACTGCCATTTACCATGTATCTAGAAAATACACCCCCTGGTTTTGGGTATGATATATGATACCCAGAACACACAAGGTCATTTCTTGGCAATGCTTGTACAAGTATAACCCACTGAACTGTGCCCTTGGTGGATGAGCATGTTGTAGTTCATATGAGCCAACAGCCTCATTCCCATGGCACAGTTTAGTAACATTCACCTGTATAAACACAGCTCCCTGAACTGTGTCCTTTATGAGCATGTTGTAGTTCATATGAGCCAATAGTCTCAATTTCCACAGCACAGTTGATTCAGTAACTTCCATTGACAAACTTGTGTATTTAAAAAAAAAATTACCATGTTTCTTAAGTATGATGTATGATACCCAGAGTGCACAAAGTCAGTTCATATTAATACAGATACAGAAATATCTCACTGAACTCTGTCTTGTGGATGAGCATATTTAGCTCTTAGACTTAAGAGTGATTAGTTTTAATGTTTTGCTTTACATGAACATTTCAATTCAAATGATTCAAATTGAATACCAAAGGAATGTACATTTATGCAATTTTATGTAGTTGTGAATCATAATTTATATGATATCTTTATATTGTTAATCAGAATTTTTACATGCTGTCTGTTTTTTTTTCTTTTCATTTGTATTCCTCTCATGTTTCTTTCTCCCCTCTTCTCCCTTAACTTCTTTCTTTCTTTCTTTCTACCTTTCTTTCTTTCTACCTTCCTTTCCTTCTTTCTACCTTCCTTTCCTTCTTCCTTCCTTCCTTCCATTTGTGCCTTTTATTAGGGAATTCATTTGGAAATAGCCCAAAATGTAGTTAACTTGGCCTCACTCGACCGGCCATCAAAAATAGAGTCCAAATTTTTGAGTGCATTTAGGCAAAAAAAAAATAGAGAGAAAAATTTAATGTTGCACTTTCTGGAAAATGTGCCCTCAAAAGCCACAGTTGGGCGTTTTTGTGCCCAAAATGAAAACCCCAAGCGATTTTACTTTTTGAGGGCCTGTGAGGTCAAGTAAACTGTCTTTTTCCCCCTTATAATTTAGTATGGTGCATTTTACAAGCTATACATTTTACAAGTTAAACTGTTGATACAAATATTTTTGTAACCATTTCATTTTATATCAAAGTGAAACAACTTTGAACATTGTATCACAACTTTCTAAGAATATATGTAAATACTAAAAATATAATATATTCACTTTTAGTTGTATTTTGTCTTCCGTGTAATCCTGTTGTCTGTCTTCCAAATTACGTCAAATTCAAGGAATTGACGGCGTGTCTACATGCCTATTGCGTATGCAAACCAGTAAAAGAAACGAACAATCGTTAATATTATAAAATGGTGTTCATAGAAATGTAGACACAAAAAAGTTGTTACATGTATTTGTTTGTGAAATGAATTGCATCCTGGAAAAAGTTGCGGAATATTTTTCAAGAGAGATTGGCCTAATTTCCAGGAAGGAAGTTTTTGGGTCTTTTTTGTAATGCTCAGCTGATTTGATCAAGTTCAAAGTCATCCTTGGACAAGCCAAAGTGGGGAATCTAAGTACAGACACCATATTGACAAAGGGAGTGGGTGGATACAGGATCGGCCACCTGTTGAGTAACGTGAGGTCCGCCGTGTGCCCTAGGCCTGTGGTCGGCTATGTTTCGTGTTTCTAAGTGGCCTTTGAGTCCCATAACATTTTAATCAAATTAGTTTTGAAGTATTAGGGTTACTATTCATAGAAGTTCACATACATACCTCACACACATTAATTAACACACACACCATCACTCACCACAATACCATCCCACACAAAAAATATGTAGATTACTAATATTTCAAAAATGATTTTTTATATGTTGTATTATTTTTATTTTTTTTATTTTTTTTATTTTTTTTACAAGTAATAAAAATGTACTCATATTTCTCAGATAACACTATGCATGCTTGTTTGTTGAAGTTTCACATTTCAAAAGATTGCAAGACTTTTAAATTTTATACTCCAATGTTTGTTTTTAACAAGAAATTTGCAGTTGTTTAAATGTTCAATAGTGTATCAAAATAAGATCCAAAATTTTTTTCAGGAAGAGGTGCAAATTAGCTTTTTTAAAGTTTCACCTTTCTTCTTCTTTGTGATTTGGGATTTTTTAGTCCAAAAGTAAAGAAATTGGCCACTTCACAGCCAACTAAAAAAGTGACCCAAAAAGGCAGTTAAAAATCCCTGACACATTTCACTAAACATTTTCATTCTTTAAAAAATGTATATGCTTAGTTATAATATTTAATTTTTCTCTGAGAAAACATTTTGGACCTTATTTTTTGAAATTCATTACTTATAACATTTTTGTTCCTTTGATCATCTGGAAAGACACAAAAACTAAAAGATAAAATTTAAAGTCTCGATAATGTACAAACACTAGTTTGTAGTGCGAATGTGTTGGAACTGCGGATTATGTTATAAGTTTATTATTCTGAGGAGCATCGATGTTAGTTTGCCTCAAATTGTGGTTTGATTACGAAAGAAGAAGATGGCTTGTTTACACCTAACAAGCTAATCACACACACACACACCATTTGGTCGGTGGGCTGCCAATATGTTGATTGAGCAATGGTGATCTTGCAACAAAAAAGAAACAAAATTTTGTGAAACATATTGTGAACCTAGAATTACGCATGTGGTATGCGAAAAAGGGTGGTGATAGGAACAGGGCGACAAACGTGGATTACGCAATTCTGCCATTGGAGGACACAATTTCACTCTTCAAATCAGGGGGGGGGTCGGACACGATCTGCTCGAATTTGGCATTGGGGAGTTCAACGGGCATTTAGGGAATTCTTACGGTATTTTCTACGGCAGCCTCGGTACCAGTGACATTGCAAATCACCTTTAAACCATCGTTCAATTACATCGAGTAATATCATGCTAATTTAGGAAAAAATTATTGAATTCAAAATCCGTCGGGTTTAGTGGATTACCCCGACTGTACAATAGTGTAATTTCCAAACGGTCATTTAGATTTGAATATTAGTGACCAGGCCTGGCCTTAGTCAAGTCTTGTGTGACACGTTAGATGATGCGTTAAGAGGCCCTCTACCGGTTAAGTCTTTGAATACGACTAGCACTCGGGTACGCTAAAGTTGATGCCGTTCCGTTGCGTGTTAGGTGGCATGTCCTACCACCCATGCTTCAATGCCAAAATTAAATTTAAAAAAAAACAATGACTGAAATGTGCATTACAAAACTGCAAAACGATTTGAATGCTATTCCTTTCTGTCTGGTGGGTGCTTCTTATGGATATTTCTCATAATGGAACTCTTGATTGGCTTAAAGAGCCTCTGCCAACATATATTTGCAAATGCATTTCATCACTTAAGGTGGCTTTGTGAAGTCGGAACTTAGTCAAATGAGCCAGTTTTATAGTTTTTTTCCTGTTTAACGGCATTACAAAGTTCTTAATTACAATGGGTTTTCTTTCCATATATTTAACAGAATCTATATATATTTCATGTTTTCTCCTATTTTGTTCATTTTACTGTTACTGATGTACAGCATTTTGACCAAGAACAATCACAAGGGCTGAACTAGCAAAAGGGCGGGTAATTTCGCGTATAACGCAATATTCGCCTGTGCTATTCGGCGCGCGCGATGTAATGAGCGCATCAGAAACTCCTTGATGCATCGATTCGATATGACGCACACCCCATGGTAACTTGTATGGCAATTGGTAAATGGCCCACGTGAGTTGCTTTTTGCAAACAGAATGGGATTTAAATTTCCACGATTTGAGCCCTCATAAATTGTTTGAATTTTGGATCAGAAGTATCCAGATGAAGCAATTTTACCTGGTGCAGAAGCACATGTGAAGAATAAGAGATGACACGCTTGTGGTTTGAGTCAGGCTATATTTGTGCGAAATGGGACAATATTTGGACAAAATGGGGCGATGTTCTCTGTGTTCACTTTCGCATAATTCCGGATTTTCTGTTCCCGTTTACTCTACTACTCGAATCCATATCATCAACAGTAAGAAATGAAATGCATCGTATAGAGCTTATCAAAATCTAGGGTCGGTATATTTGAGTTTTTCATTTTTGGTTAAATCGTGATTTATGTCAACCCTTTGAACAATCTTGGCGATGTTCCAAATTAAACACGCGTTTTTTTTTGGCTTTTTTGGCAAATACTTTGATAAATGTCAGAATTTTAAAAAAGGGGAAATCACCCGACCCTAGAACTATGACTCTGTAATTACAAATACGAACAAGGCACATTTTTTTACATTTCTATATTTTTTTAATAGGGAACCAAAAAAATGAAGTGAAAATCTCATTTTTTTCTGATTTTCTCAAAAAATACGTATTTGGGGGAAAAATATTATCATATTTTGGATTCCTTGAGGGCTTTCCTTCTCAAATATGTATACTTTTATATATGTTGGAACACATTAAGAAGATACGGCCAAAAAACAGTGTCCCTTTGGAATTCCTTACTCACAGCCACCTTAAATATACTGTTACAAACTGAAAAGTACTTATTCACCTTTTTCTGAGACTGATCGAAAAAGGTCATCATTAATAGTGACTAATGACTTGGACTTGTTTTTTATTTATTAATTGTATGTATATCCATTTGCTGTAAAGTGGACCATACTTTTGGGGGGAAAATACTTGGGTTAACCACTTTACAACATAACATGTACAGTGTAACCATGCATGCCTAGGATTATACACAGTTTATATTCCATTTTTTACCATTGTGGGTTCCAAGGTTTTATCATTTGTGTTTTCTACTCAACAGAAAAGCCAGGATATCAATATTCAATCACAACATTTTGGCCAACATCAAGTAATAAAGTATCTCACGGGACGTGCTCCATCTAGGCTTCCATGGAAATAGTAATAACATTAACTAAATATGGTTCTTGAGAAAAATTTTATTTTTCCCAGCATTCGCACCCTCCAAAAAATTCCCAAAAGGTCCCAAAGTGCACTTTTGCTTAATTTTGTAATAAAAATGCTCCAAATTTTGGTGATGAGATGTTCAAAAGTCAAAAATGACCATGTTAGGGGATTTAGGTCCACTTTTACCAAACCAGGTGCGCTTTTTTGAAGTCCCACATCCCCCAAATAAATCGTGTACGCCCTGGTTTTCCTATTTCTGGAAATGACTTGGATTTGGAGCCCTGAATTTCAGGATGATAATGATAAAAGTAAGACCTTTCATCAAATTCACAACTACTTTCCCATAAAATTGTGCTGCTCATTCTGGCAATTGGAACACCACCTTGAATTGGACAGACTATAATTATCTGCTATATACCTGTTTTTTTGTACTCAAAGTTCTTCTAATTGTGTTCAAACTAATGTCCAATAATGACTCAATCGTGCTGGTTTCATGTTTTAGACCAACTCCTACTTATTGTGTGTAATTTTATTTGTAACATATCAAGGAAAAAATGAAAGAACTGTCAATTCTTTTGTAATCTAGACAAAAAAAGATTAATCTTTTAATATATTTTGATAACTAAATGTAGAGGTATTTCCAGATTGCTATTTAATTAATACAATGGTAGTACTATATAGTGTTTATATTTTAGTCAAGAAAGGGACAAAACAAAACATCTCAAATGTACATTGTTTCATCACTTTGGTGTTAAGACTGGTCACTTTTTTGGCACTCGATCTATTAGTGATATGGTGGTGTTTCCAAATAATATATACAGTATTCCTATCTGACATATACCTGGCTGATTGTTACGCTCTTGCGATAACTTGTATATTGTGATAATCTATAGATTATCACAATCTATAGATTATCACGTATAGTGCAAGATGCAACACTTTCTGATTTCACAATGCTATGTAAAACAAGGATCAGAGCTGCTTCAAATCAGATGGTTTATTTTACCAACCGCAAATTACCTAAATGCACAGAACCATCCCATCTGCATAGTAAGTACATTTTTGTCACATAACTCATGTGATCCCAGTGCAAAATTGTATTGAAAGAAATGCAATTGTGGGAAAACATTCTCCTCCTGTTGGCTTGGCGCCGCATGAGCCTGTCTTCGTTTTGCAATGTACGGTAAGCCTTCCAGTCCATGTGTTATCTAAATTTTTTGGGAAAAATGAAAAAAAAACTTGAGTTTCATCATTGTGAAAGTTTAAAGGTGCAACGAGAGATTTTGGAGCACCCAGATATTGTTCATAATAGTGATTTCATATAGATTAGCACTCATAGATTCTTACCTTGTTATTGGCTCCAGACATGTCTGTAAAAGAGAAAAAAGGATATTTGTTTTTTGGGAAAAAACTTGCTTATATTTCAATATAAACCCTAGGCTGAATTTTGTATTTGCTCCTATACGAAATTAGAAATTCCACAATTTTTGCATCCACAGAATCATTTTCTCATGTTCAATCCTTTCAGATGTGGCTATTTTGATGGAAGCTTTACCCAGGCCAAAATCAGAATTTTCACATTTTTTATTTAGGGACACCTGTTATTTGAAATCTCTCATTGCAACCTTTAACGTCTCACATGTTGCCTTTTTGCTATGTCACTGATGTGGTCAAGGAGGGCGTACCCTTCCCCGCCAAGTGACATCATAGCTTTCCAAAACCTTTTATGGTGTATTGTTTTGTTTTTTGTCCCTACTTTTAAATAGTTTTCATCAATGCTGGTATTGATAATTATATAAAATTGGTTTTTTTTTTTTTAAAATGAGTGTAAAAAGGTTGTAAGTGAATAGCTGCCATTTGTCAGAATTCCAATCAAACTACTATTATGCCAGGTCCTTTGTATAGGGCTCTTGAATGGTTCTTCAGGTGACATTTCGCCTGAAGAACCATTTCAAGAGCCACTGACTCAAGGAAAGATGATTTGAGTTATCCGAATACACGGCAGCACACACACGTATCACATGGCAGCTATTGCTTTTATGACTTTCTTGCACTCGCATGAACGAAATTTTTCACCTTGGTCATGTGAATAAATGATTTTCATTCCTGAACTCAAATTCTTTGTAAGAGGAAAGCAAAAAATAAAAATGCCCAAATCTATTTGGGATAATAAGAATGAAAAAAAAAAATACCAAAGATTGCGTTTGTATTTTGTGTTAATTTTATTATAACACTTGTCTTTTTGTGTTGATTTCAATGCTTATGTGCTAGAAGATATGTTTAAAGCCATATAGCACATTTTTTTGGGAAAGAGCGCCCCAATTTTTCAACAAAACTGAGATTTTTACACTGTTTAATTTGGTACTGCTAATTAAACTATCACCTGTGAATGGTTAAGCTCGAAAACTCTATGTGTCACAACGAAGTGAATTTTGTAATTAAGAATATTAATATCGGAGGTCTACCGATAATAATTCAACGGCTGCTGGAAACGGCTTACCGCAAATGAAATACCGGAAAATAGCACCATGTACGTGTACAGTACGTATCTACGCGCATCCATTAGGTGTTTTAATAGTTCAGGTAAGGCAAGTTAGAGGTCATTTTCCTTGAGGGGACACTATTTTCATCATGACGGACATCAACTTAGCATTTCTACTCTGCCCGTAAGTCCAATCTGGTATCCCAATTCTAATTACAAATCGCTTATTTTATACGCATTTTTTGAGCATTCTCGTTCGGAAGTGGTAGTGTTTTCAGACATCACTCAACATAACTTGTGCCAAAAATATCCAAAATTTGAAAATTGGGGGTGCTCTTCAAATGTTCTGTTATTGCTCTAAGATATCAAAGTAAAACCTGTAATTCTGACATTTTTTTACTATTCACTGATTAGACACTCAATAGATTCCCTCCCTTTTATTGGCTACAGAAATAACTTAAAAATTAAAACAAAAGGTGATTTGTATGTGTTTTAATTTTGAGCAATAATATTGTTGTCGTATACTAATTTCATATAGATTAGACCTCAATAGATTCTTACCTTTTATTGGCAACAGAAATAACATTAAAATTAAAAACAAAAAGGTATTTGCATTGCATGGTGGCACTCAACTTGTTTTTCAGGTAGGAGGTGCGGGCCCCGATTTCCGAAAGTGGGGGCTTGTGAACGATTTTATCTCTGAAAGTAGGGGCCTTTGGGAACTGAAATTTTGATAATTTGTCTAAAATTCAGCTTCTGAGGCAAACATTTTTTTTCCTTTTTTGAAAAAAGGACCTTAAGAACTGAATTATGCTTCAACTGGGGGTTCTTGGGAACGGCTGGATAGACGCGAAAAGGGGGTCCTAAGGGCCCGCACATACCCCGTACCTCTTTCCAAATGTCAGTACCCCCCCCCCACCCCCGGGACGATTAGTCCTTGCCAAAATCCTTTTGGCATCAGTTTACTCTGCAACTGACCCAATGTACTTTTGTTCCCATGGTGACTCATTTGACCTCATATCTACACATGGCCACAAAGAGGAAGTACAGAATAGGATGAAATTCTAATAGCTTTCTGCTTTAGTCCTCAGTTAAACAGGAGTGGTGGAGAACAACAGTGGAAATATCGATAATAACTTCCTGGAAGATACCAAAAGAAGAAATGGGAATTTTTCAAAATTGATTTCTAAAAAGATGGAGTGCATGAACTTTTTTTCAGTTGCTGAACAAAAATTAGGAAATATTTTGTAGTGTCGAGTAAGTTGACAACACAACTGGATTTTAATTATTAAAGTTTCCAAGAAACAGGAATAAAAGAAACTTAAGAAAGTCAAAATAAAAGGCTGGATTGGCAGGAAACCTTCATTCTTTGTTGGTCCGCAAGGGTTCAGTGGCGTACAGAGGGGGGCAGCTGCCCCCCCCCCGTGGGGAATACTTGCCCCCCTGAAAATTAGTGATTTACATAGGCCATGACACTATACTAACACATGTTTAATATATCTTGCCCCCCTGAAAATCTATTTTCCCCCCTTTGCCCCCCCCCCCTGAAAAAGCTGGTTACGCCACTGGAAGGGTTACTATCATGTGTTGAATCAGGCTCAATAAAGAAAAATCATGTTTGTCATATAGAAGCAAATGAGAAACCCCAAAGTTAAATGCATTTTTTTAGAATACACTTTATAAACTTTTGGATTAAAATAGGGGACAACCTTTTTTCTGTTCCTAAATCTGAGTCAAAGGTGGTAGAACTTATAAATGAGAGTATATTAAATTCAAAATGCTAATAAATAGGGGTTTTTTTTCCACAGTGAGGGTTGTTCCCTTTTTAAAGGGTGTGGTGACCACATTTAGTATGTTTAAGTTTTCATTCATCTTGAGAGAATGGCATTCACCCCAAATCCCATCTGTAAAGTTTTGCGCTGATCTTTCCAAACCGTTTTAAGTGAGAGCTAAAATTGTGATTTTGTAATCCCTTAGAGTACTGTGTTAAAATTACTATTGGTCGAACGAACATGGGGCAATCTTCACTCATAACATCTAAACCACTAACATCCTTTAATTAATGCTGCTAAGATTTTGTACTTGGTAAATGATAAAATAGTAGCTTTCCATTTTTAGATACAAAATTTTGAAATTTTTTATCTTTTTAGAAAAAAAAACATGGACAAGGCTATTTATTAGCGATGGAAATGGAGGATTTCACATACACTCTCATTATTTTTTAGCATACCCAGGTGCCGATTTCCCAGACAAGTGTATATAGAAGGTCTCTTTGGATTGGTTACTCAATGCTATATCATATTTTATCAGTCAATGAGGCATCAGAGATATTGTTGAAAGGGGTAACCTAAATTAGAACAGTTTCACCAAAGTGCCTTGTACTTTTTAGATTTTTTTTTAAAATTCACACCCATGATATCCCATTTTTGGGAAATTTTGAAAATTGACACCCAAATAACCCCTTTTTCAGAGCATTTGGCTAGTTCTCGCCCAAGACCCCTCTTTTTTTTGTGCATCCTCAATGCCCCTTGGTTTTGGAAGGCATGAGCCTTACCCCGTATTCAAAAACATTTTTGTTTTATATGCGCGTGTCCCCAACCCCGAGTTAAATTCATCAGTTAAGGGCCTGGTGTTCCGATCGTCTTTGGGACCTCTCTTGATTTACCTGACGTAGTGTCGATTTTGATTTCAGATTAAAGACTGTATTTTCTCATTGCCTCCTGAAATTTGAGACCCTCAAATCCATTTTCATTCCCCAAGATATTGCTGATGTAGAGCATGTAGATAAAGACCGTTGCCAGGTCAACGGCTCAAGCCTAACTTTTGGTTCGAGCCCTGATCACATTGAGTACAATCACAAATCCTTGGCAATCATAATTCGGAACAGACGCATGAAGCCAAGGCGTGAACGGCACCAGTAACCAATGGATCGAATTAACAAAAAAAATCCCTTTTAATAGTACCATCAACATAGCACAGTATGAAATAGGGCTTGACAATGTGCATTATTGCTACTACCTATCAAACCTGCAAGGTTTGTTTTCCATGGTACTTGTGGGCATAT
This sequence comes from Ophioderma brevispina, assembly GCA_023653785.1. Taxonomy (NCBI): domain Eukaryota; kingdom Metazoa; phylum Echinodermata; class Ophiuroidea; order Amphilepidida; family Ophiodermatidae; genus Ophioderma; species Ophioderma brevispina. Next base: position 15,319 of record JAMKCH010049355.1, on the reverse strand, counting down.
GGTCCAAGTGCCAGGCTCTCATATCAAGTAGAGAACCAATAGGCATCCATTGGAACAAGCAGACTTTATACTGGCAATCACATTTTTAACAGTGTGTGTTCCAAGTTTATCATATTGTGTTTTCTACTCAACAGAAAAGCCAGGATATCAAATATGCAATCCACAAACATTTATGTCCAACATCAAGTAATAAAGTATATCACGGGACGTGCTCCATCTAGGCTTCCATGGAAATAGTAATAAAATTAATAATAATATGGTTATTGAGAAAAATGTTTATTTTTCCCAGGCAGTCGCACCCTCCAAATTCCACAAAAGGGCCAAAAGTGCACTTTTTGCTTAATTTTGTAATAAAAAGGTCCAAAATTTTGGTGATGAGATGTTCAAAAAGTCCAAAAAAGGACCATTTTAGGGGATTAGGTCCACTTTTACCAAAAAAGGTGCGCTTTTTTGAAGTCCCACACCCCCAAAATAAATCCTGTGTACGGCCCTGGTTTTCCTATTTCTGGAATGACTTGGATTTGGAGCCTGAAATTTCAGGATGATAATGATAAAAGTAAGACCTTTCATCAAAATCACAACTACTTCCCATAAAATTGGCTGCTCATTCTGGCAATTGGAACACACACCTTTGAATTGGACAGACTAGTATACTGCTCATATACCTGTTTTTGTACGTCAAATTCTTCTATTGTGTTCAAATCTAATGCCAATAATGACTCAATCGTGCTGGTTTCATGATTTAGACCAACTCCTAATTATTGTGTGTAATTTTATTTGTACATATCAAAGGAAAAAATGAACAGAAATGTCAATTATTTTGTAATCTAGACAAAAAAAGATTATATTTTAATATATTTGATAACTAAATGTAGAGGTATTTCCAGATTGCTATTTAATTTATACAATTGTAGTACTATCATAGTGTTATCAGGCGCGGATCCAGGGACGGGGGGCGGAGGGAGGGGGCGAGCGCCTCCGGTAATTCTGCAAATTCTTGCAAAAACCAGCCACTTTTAGCGATTGTGGACCAGTTACAGGCCCTTTCAGCACCCGGTATTTTGAACATTTTTCAAATCCTGGATCCGCCATTTGTAGTATTTAGTCAAGAAAGGGACAAAACAAAACATCTCAAATGTAAATTGTTTTCACTTGGTGGTAAGACTGTTCACTTGGCACTCGATCTATTAGTGATATGGTGTTGTTTCCAAATAATATATACAGTAGTCCTATCTGACATATACTGGCTGATTGTTACGCTCTTGCGATAACTTGCATATTGTGATAATCTATAGATTATCACAATCTATAGATTATCGCGTATATGTGCAAGATGCACATTTCTGATTTCACAATGCTATGTAAAACAAGGATCAGAGCTCAAAATCAGATGGTTTATTTTAACAGCAAAAATTACCTAAATGAACAGAACTCATCCCAATCTTGCAATATAAGTACTTTTTGTCACTATAAACTCATGTGATAACCAGTGCAAAAATTGTATTGAAAGAAATGCATTGTGGGAAGAACATTCTCCCTCCTGTTGGCGCAGTGAGCATGTTTCGTTTTGCAATGTACGGTAAGCCTTCCAGTCCATGTGTTATCTAAATTTTTGGGGAAAATGAAAAAAAAAAACTTGAGTTTCATCATTGTGAAAGTTTAAAGGTGCAACGAGAGATTTTGAGGCAGCTCAGATTATTTGTGTCCATAATAGTGATTTCAATAGATTATACACTCATAGATCCTTACCTGGGGGCGAGTAAGAATAAAGGATTAATGTAATTTGGCTACAGATGTCTAAAAGAGAGAAAAAAAGGAGATTTTGACTTGCTTATATTTCAATATAAAACATAGGCTGAATTTTGTATTTGCTCCTATACGAAATTAGAAATTCCACAATTTTTGCACCAAAGAATCATTTCTCAGCTTAATCCTTTCAGATGGGGATATTTTGATGGAAGCTTTACATCAGGCCAAAAATCAGAATTTTCACATTTTTTAGGGACACCTGTTATTTGAAATCTCTCATTGCACCTTTAAGTCTCAAATGTGGACTTTTTGCTATGTCACTGATGTGGTCAAGGAGGGAGTTACCCCTTCCCCCAAGTGAAAACTAATAGCTTTCAAAACCTTTATTGGTGTATTGTTTTTGTCCCTAATTTAAATAGTTTCATTCAATGCTGGTAATTGATAATTATATAAAATTGTATAGATCGTTGTGTGAGTGTAAAAAGGTTGTAAGTGAAATAGCTGCCATTTGTCAGAATTCCAATCAAACATACTATTATGCCAAGTCTTTGGTTAGTGGCTCTTGAAATGGTTCTTCAGGTGACATTGTGTCGCCTGAAGAACCATTTCAAGAGCCACTGACTCAAGGAAAGATGATTTGAGTTATCCTAATACACGGCAGCACACAGATGTATCACATGGCAGCTATTGCTCTTATGACTTTCTTGCACTCGCATGACGAAATGTTTTTCACCTTGTCATGTGAGTATGATTTTCATCTCTGGAACTCAAATTCTTGGAAGAGGAAGAAGAAAAATAAAAATGCCCAAATCTATTTGGATAATAAGAATGATACCAAAGATTCGTTTGTAATTTTGTGTTATTTTATTATAAAACTTGTCTTTTTGTGTTGATTTCATGCTTATGTGCTAGAAGATATGGTTTAAGCAATAATAGCACATTTTTTTGAAGAGCGCCCCAATTTTTCAACAAAAATGAGATTTTTACACGGTTGAATTGGTAACTGGCTAATAAACTATACCTGTGAATGGTTAAGCTCGAAAACGTCTATGTGTCACAAACGAAGGAATTTTGTAATTAGAATAATTAATATCGGAGGTCTCCGATAATAATTCAACGGCTGCTGGAAACGGCCTTCCAATATGAAATAGCCGGAAAATAGCACCATGTACGTTACAGTACGTATCTACGCTCATCCATTAGGTGTTTTATTGGTTCAGGTAAGTCAAGTTAGAGGTCATTTTCTTGAGGTGACACTATTTCATCATGGACGGACATAAACTTAGCATTTCTAGCTCTGCCGTTAAGTACAATCTGGGATCCCAATTCTAATTACAAAATCGCTTATTTTATAAGCATTTTTTAGCATTCTCGTTCGCAGGTGTAGTTTTCTAGACAATAACCAACATAACTGTGCAAAAATATCAAAATTTGAAAATTGGGGGTGCTCTTCAAAAAATGTGCTGTTATTGCTCTAAGATATCAAGTAAAACATGTAATTCTGAATTATTTTACTTATTCACTGATTAGACACTCAATAGATTCCCTACCTTTTATTTGGCTACAGAAATAACTTAAAAATTAAAACAAAAGGTGATTTGTATGTGTTTAATTTTGAGGCATCCAAATATTGTGTCGTAATACTAATTTCATATAGATTAGACACTCAATAGATTCCTTACCTTTTATTTGGCAACAGAAATAACTTAAAAATTAAAACAAAATGTGATTTGCATGTGCATGGCACTCAACTTTTTTTCAGGAAGGGATGTGCGGCCCCGATTTCCGAAAGTGGGGGCTTGTGAACGGATTTTATCTCTGAAAGTAGGGGCTGGGAACTGAAATTTTGATAAATTTGGCTAAAATTCAGCTTCTGAGGCCAAAATTTTCTGAAAAGGGGACCTTAAGAACTGAATTATGCTTCAACTGGGGGTCTTGGGAACGGCTGGATAGACGCGAAAAGGGGGTCTTAAGGGCCGCACATACCCGTACCTCTTTCCAATGTCAGTACCCCCCCCCCCCCGGGACGATTAGTCCTTGCCAAAATCCTTGTGGATAAAGTGTACTCTGCAACTGACCCCAAGGTAACTTTTGTTCCCAGTTGGTGACCATGTGACTCATATCTAAACATGGCCACAAATGAGGATGGAAGTACATAAGTAAGATGAAGTGAAATTCTATAGCTTTTCTTGCTTTGTCACAGTTTAAACAGGAGTGGTGGTGGAGAAACCAAACAGTGGAAATTCTATAACTCATGGAAAGAGACCCTCAAAAGAAAGAAATGGGAAGTTCAAAATTGATTTCTTTAAAAAAAGGATAGTGCATAGAAACTTGTTCAGTTGCCTGGCAAAAACATAAGGGAACACTATTTTGTAGTGCTGAGTAAAAGTGCAACACAACTGGATTTAAGTATAAAGTTCCAAGAAAGAAACAGGAAAATAAAGAAACTTAAGAAGAGTCAAAATACAAAGGCTGTATGGAAAGGAAACCTTCATTCCTTGTGGGAAGGGTTCCGTGGCGTACTCAGAGGGGGGGCAGCTGCCCCCCCCCCCGATGGGAATCTTGCCCCCCTGAAAAATTAGTGATTTACATAGGCATACATATCAACAAATTTTAATATATGATTGCCCCCACTCTGAAAATCTATGTTCCCCCCTTTGCCCCCCCCCCCTGAAAACAAGCTGGTTACGCCACTGGAAGGTGTATATCATGTGTTGAATCAGGCTCAATACAAGAAAAATCATGATTGGTCATATCAGAAGCAATGAGAAACCCCAAAGTTAAATGCATTTTTTTAGAATACCCTTTAAAAAAACTTTTGATTAAAATAGGGGACAACCTTTTCTGTTCCATAAAATCTTGAGTCAAAGGTGGGTAGTTAGAACTTATAAAATGAGAGGTATATTCAACAATGCCTATAAAGAGGTTTTCAAACAGTGGGGTTGTTCCTTTTTTAAAGGGGGGTGACCCAATTTAAGTATGGTAAGTTTTTCATCTTGGTAGAATGGCGTCACCCCAAAAATCCCATCTGTAAAGTTTTGCGCTGATTTATTTCAAACACGTTTTAAGTGAGAGCTAAAAGGTGTGATTTTGAACCCCATAGCGAGTACTGTGTTGTAAAATTAATATGGTCGACAAAAAGGGGGCATATCTTCACTCAAACATCTTAAACCAAACATACCTTTAATTAATGCTAAGATTTTACTTTGTAAAAGAGGAAGAAAAATAGTAGCTTTCTTTCTGTAGATACCAAAATTTTGAAAAAACGTCTGGTAAAATCAGGGTTCTGGGGACAAGGCTCATTATTTAGCGATGGAAAAATGGAGGATTTTTCACATACACTCTCATTATTTTTAGCTACAGGGGTGCCGAGGTCCCAGACAAGTGTAGATAGAAGGTCTTTTTGATTGGTTACTCAGAGGCTATATCATCTTTTATCAGTCAATGAGGCAATCAGAGATATTGTGAAAGGGTGTAGACCTAAAATTAGAACAGGTTTCACCAAAGTCATGTACTTTTTAAGTAGATTTTTTTTTTTAAAATTCACCCCAATGATCCATTTTGGGAAGATTGGCAAATTTTACACCCAAATAACCCCTATTTCAGAGCAATTTGGCTGTTCCTCACCCAAAGACCCTCTTTGTTGTGCATCTCACTGCCCTGGTTTGGAAAAGCATGAGCCTCCACCCGTATTCATTTTATATGCGAGTGTCCCCAACCCCGAGTTGTTAAATTCATCAGTTAAAGGTTGTGTGTTCCGATCGTCTTTGGGGACCTCTCTTGATGTACCGGGGGAAGTAAGTGTCGATTTTGATTTCAGATTAAAGACGTATTTTTCTCATTGGCGTCATGAAATTTTGAGCCCTCAATCCAGTTCATTCCCAAGATGATTGCTGATGAGAGCATGTTAGAGCCATAAGACCGTTGCCAGGTCAACTGGCTCAAGCTAACTTTGGTTCGAGCCACTGATCACATTGATCACAATACAAATCCTATGGCAAATCATAATTCGGAACAGACGCATGAGCCAAGGCGTGAACGGCACCAGTAACCAATGGATACTAAATTAACAAAAAAATGCCATTTTAATAGTAACCATCAACATTAGCACAGTATTGAATAGGGCTTGACAATGTGCATTATTGCTACTACCATCAAAACTGCAAGTTTGTTTCCCATGGTACTTGGTGGGGCGTATGGGCAAGTGCCAGGCTCTCATATCAAGTAGAGAACACAATAGGCATAAATTGGAACAAGCACCTTTAACTGCATCACAATTGTAGCCTGTAGCCAATTTTGGGGTGTGACACATCTGAAACGAGGACTGTTATCAGAAGAGGGGGAAATGGCTTACGTTGTAAACATAGACTTCAACTCCAGAAGTGGATTTCAATGGTCCTTTTTAAACATCATTCACTCAAGAAAATGGACCTGATACCATTTTCTCTGTCAAAATGTAGGGGTTACGATTGATTGATTGATTGATTGATTGAGTGAGTGAGTGAGTGAGTGAGTGAGTGAGTGAGTGAGTGATTGATTGATTGATTGATTGGTTGGTTGGTTGGTTGATTGACTGATTGATTTTATTCAGGCATTCATACAACATGATATACATTTAAAAATATAAAATAATTACAGTAAGTAGAAAATTCTTGACAATATAAACTATGAATAATGCTAAAAATGGAATTCCTAGGGTGACCCAAGAAAGCCACATAAAAGTAGCTTGTTTCCATTGGGGGCCCAAGTAAACCTAATAAACACTGTATACCGTATTGTTCCTAATAAACGCCCCGGGGGCGGTGCATTTTTCAAAAGGAGGGGCGTTTATTACAATAAAAAATGGAAAGTTAAAAATCCCGCAAAAATCACCTTACACACACTTATTTTCACTGATTACCAATATAATGCCAATAAATGAACAAACCACACGCCTGACGATGCTCTTAGATATCTAAGGATCATTTTATAAGCGAGGTCGCCTGGCGAAATTAACGAGAAAGTGCATTTTTCCGTGCTGTAAGATTGTTATAATGGGCTTGGGTGGCCAGTTATCATTAGTGACGGATCATAAGCAGAAAGCATTGATGACAACAGCGATTATGATACAGATTACGACAGTCCCGGCCATTAAATCATGTGATTTGGGTAAGCTTAACTCATTTTCTTGAATTGTTTTATCCAAAAATCGTAGGGGGCGTTTATTAGAGCAGGGGTGTTTATTAGGAACAACACGGTATAAAGCTATTATTAAGTATTAACATAATGGCTAAGTGTAAAACCATAAACTCTCATTTTAGCACATGGGTCTTTCCATGGAATTGGTCACCAAAGTGTGACACAATGTAAAAGAGGCCAAGTTTTATTTAGACAATTCTGTGCATTCCAAGTGATCCAATACTCTTTGTCAAATGTAAGTCAAAGTTCGTTGCCTGAAAATTACAGCAAATACCATTTTTATAAAAAGTCTATTAACTCCCAACACTAGGACACTGACACTTGGTTACATGTTAAAGTCATGGGCCGATCGCTATAGCATCGTCCACAGAAGCTCAGGATTTTGAACCAGGAGTAGTAAATTTTGATCAGAAGAAAGAAAGCTACTATTTTCTAATTTACGCCTGTGAAATCTAGGGCTAAATGGTGTTTGGTGTGGAGTTATGAGCGAAAGTGTACTCCATTTTGGTCGACCAATAATAGCGTACACAAGTACTCTATGGGGGGCTCACACACTAACGTTTATAGCTGTCACATCCAAAATAGGATGAAATATCGGCACGAAATTTCAACAGAGGGGGTTTAGGGTGAAGGCCATTCTATCAAATTGAAAAACTTTATACATTAAATCGGACCATCCCCATTTAATCATTACATGTTTATTTCCATTTTGGGTGGCATATGAACACCTTTGAGTTAGGTCAATAAGTAACTCATTGATCATTATGAAAATGTTTGGTCTAATTACATAAACAATTTTGTGATTGAATCATCCAAATGGTGAAAGTTGCCCAATTTCATGGAAAAGACGCACTATAGGGGAAAGGTATTATAAACTGAATTAAAACAAAAAAAAACCCCCCACCCCCCACTTTTTTTAAAAGAGTTTTAAAAGGTAATTGTGAAAATTATTGGTGGAACTCTTTCCTAAGAAATCGTATATTACGTGGCCATCCTTTTATAAGAAAATGAGCAATGTGTTGTGAACTCAAGGAAAAAACATTCAATACAGAAAAATTTCAATTTATAAATTACTTTTGATAAGAGGTAATTCTCCTTTGAAATAATAAACAAAAATTCAAAAAATGGTTCTTTGAAAAAAAGCAATTTCAGGTTCAAGGATTTTAATTATTAGTTAAGGTGCTTTCCAAAATTTGAGTTATGAGCCAAATGTGCATTTCATGCTTGTCCTAGGCCACTGTGTTGTAAATTCTGTCCGTGTACGGACAGAAAAAAGAAAATACAAAAAAATTGTTGAATTTCCTTAAGTTGATCGAAAAATAGCACGTAATACTCGGGCACCAATACGATACTTATGCGAACAGTTAAGATGATATAAAAAATCTCAACTTTTGGGGTAAGTCGCGGGACGAGGCTGTGGATCCCCAAAGCCCCTTTAAGAACCTTTATTGTGACCTATATAAAAAAATAGTTTTATCCTTAAATTTTCAAATCATTAAGGGTGTTTTGTTGGTGTAAACAGCCATTGGAGGATCCGATATTATGGCATATAGTGATTTCATATAGCTACAGCCATCAAAGGATCTCTTTCCTGCTTTGGTACAGAAATGTCCAAAATTGCAAGTGGAAACAAAGAGGATAATTTTGATGTGCTTATATTTCAATATAAAACATACTTTCAATTTCCTATTTCACAATTTTGTACCAAGAAATTAAAATTTCTCAGCTTAATCCCTTCAGATGGGGGTATTTGGATGAAAAGCTTTTTACATCAGTGGAAAACCAGGGATTTAACTTTTAAATTTAAGGACACCTAGTATGAAATCACTGTTTTACGCGTGTGTGCTAGGTGATTGCAGTGCAGACAGCGAGTATGGTTGGGTCATTTTAGAGTGGGGGGACTAATTTTGCCTTTTAATTAATATTATGAAATAAAAAACATATTTTGGTGATTAAAAAACCAAAAAACTAAATACGAATGAGAATAAAAAGATAGGATTTGTTTTTTTGGGGTTTTTTGCCTATCTTAATATTGTGTCATATGGATGGGCAGTCCAATAGTTTTGTTTTATAGTGACACTGCGTCGCTGGCATTCCATACTCAAAATATTGGACTGCCCATCCAATATGACACGATATTAGATAGGCAAAAACAACAATCCTATCTTGTAATTCCCTAAATCTCTTATGTGCCACACTGCTGGCAGAAGAGACACAAAAAGTGCAAATAAAAAAATTTCTCCAAAAAGTAAAATTTTAAGATATTTTTAAAACCATTCTGTTCAAATCTGGTTTGGTGGTTGGTGCTGGCTGCACTCTTGTTAAGATGTGAAGTAGACCGCCCTATGAAATATAACCAGTTCTTAGTGTGCCTGTAATTGAAATGGAATGCGTGAGTTGGCAGGTTGGAGGTAATTGATGTTGCTGTATTAAGCACCGTAATTAATTTACCCTGATTTCCAAGATAATCCTGCTGAATACTTACAAGAGTGTGGAGACATTTTTAACTTTCATATGCTGCCTCCACCATCAGTTCCCTAACTACGATTAATTAATCACTGGTTGAGAATATAAAAAGAGGAGTTCACCAATGGCTGTATGTTCAGGATATTTGGGAAATGGGGATCTGAATTGACCAATTTCCCATTTCAGGATGCTGCAAATGTTATGGTCATACATGCATAGTGTGACAACAAGGCGACTCGTGGTCAAGGTGCAAGTCACCCTTTGGTATATTTTGCAGGCTTATTCAGCAGGCTGGGGGCAGGGTAATTTTTCTGGGGGGGCTTGAGGTTGAGGGCTGGGATGTAAGCACTGGTGTGCACTGCACAATTAAGCTACAATAAAGGTGACGGGTCCCCTCAGAAGTTGGGCATATCTAGGCTATATCTGGAAGACCTGCCTGCACAAAAGGCACAATTCATGCTTACTTTTGCAAATTTTCCAAATTCTTTTCCTTTCTTTTTTCCTCTTTTTTTTTCTTTTTCCCCCCTCTTTTTTTCCATGTGTTGCAATTGATAGAAGACAGCTTCCCCTGACCCTCCCATGACACACTCCTGTCAGTGGCGTAACAACCGGAGGCAGAAGGATGGCGGGGTGGAATTTTCACCCTTGACTCAAAAAAAGCAGGATGATGTGACCAAAACATATATTTTCATCTTTGTCTTTGCTGGGTGATTTCAACAAAATTTCAGACAATTTGGGCAAAATAAATGTAAATTGGGCATTTTTTCTTGCATTACGAATGCGATTCCATCAAGTTTACACGTGCATTGAAGAAATCAACTCAGACAACTTATGATGAAGTTTTCCCCCTGGCAGTACAAATTGGGGAATTTGGCAACTTCTGATCAAATGCCTGGGGACACAACTGACGCTGTATTCAGTGCAGGTAAGTCGCTGGAAAGTAGCAAATGAAATTCTAAGAGTTGTGTGATGCAAACTCCAGGTAGCTCATGGTGAAACTGCAAGCAGCAATTTATTAAGTATTTATGACAAGAAAGTCCACTTTGGTGATGGATGTTCAAACGTTCAAAAAGGACCATTTTTATTTTTAAGGGATAGGTCCACTGGAGGGAAATTTGGGAAGGAAAAGATGGGGGGTTCTGTTGGGGGGCCACAGATTGCTGATGGCCACAAGAGATACCCTCCAGATTGCCACACCTGCATTGTGCTTTATTTAAGGTGCCAAACGAGAGATTTAACACATCAGGTGTCCCTAAAAAAATCGAAAGTGTTTGCCCTGAGTAAAGCTTTCCCATCTGAAAGGATTAATCTGAGAAATGATTCTTTGGTACACAAATTTGAACATTTCTCTAAAATTTTTTTGTTAATAGGAGCAAATAACGAAATCAGCCTATGTTTTATATTGAAATAAGAGCAAATCAAAATCCCGTTTTTCTCTCTTTTAAGACATTTATGTAGCTAAATTAAAAGTAAAAAATCTATGGAGGTGCTAATATATATGAAAATACTATTATGACACAATGTTTGGGTGCCTCAAATCTCTTGTTGCACCTTTAAGGTGATCCAGCGAGAGCGGCTAGTCCACTTTTACAAAAAAAAGGTCCACTTTTTCAAAGTTCATTACACACCCACTATACTCCTGATTACTGCCCTTGAATATTGTCTTTTCTTTCCCAATATCCCCTCAAAGAATGTGAAACAATGCTCCTCTGACCACCCTAAGGCCACCACCAAGAGGAGAATCAGTAGCTTCATAAAATGCATTGCTTCCAATGAGGTTTTTGTACAGGTAGTGATGTGCATCGTTAGAGATGAAAACATGGCTAAATTTAACAGTACTGATCACAAACGTGCATTAAAGCATGTTTTGTTATAATGATTCATATGACTACCTGCATGTACAAAACTTATTGGAAAACAAGCAGTGTGGGAAGATTACGATATCTTCTTTTGGCCACACCATGGATGGCAACAAAATGTAACACCGCACCATCAACAATGGAGGTCACATGTAGTAGTTAAACCCTTGAACTGATTATGATAGAAGGGTAAGTGTTTGATTCTCTACCTTATACAGCGGTGGGGGACAGGGGGGCAAGGGGAGGTTTTTAAAAATATCAAAACTATGATGTCCCCCCCCCCGCCCTTTGCAAATTTTAACACTAATTTGTCAACCCTAAGGTCCAATACTGAATCTGATGTGCCAATTCATTATTGTATTATATTACAAGCCAAAATAATTGCAATATAAGTTGGTATAAAAAAAACTTTTATATACTTAACTGTTATATTAAGAACCCATAGAGTGTTTCTTGTAATAATACAAGACGGGAATGCGTTTCAAAGGAAGGTTTCGTTTCATATAAAGAAATTATTACCGGTCTCTCCCTTCAATTTTTATTTTCTTCGAAGGATTGGTGAATTGTATTAAGAAGACCTCACACCCACCCTGAATGAAAACCAACATCAACACATATTCATTACACGGCCTTCCTGTAGTACAACTATATACAGCACTGTAGGAATTGATGACTAAACGCCATGATTATTTGTAATTACTAGATTGATATGCGTTTATATCACCGCAACTATTTTTACTACCAGGATGGAAGGGTGGATGTATTCAATAAAGTGTGCAGTATTGACGGAGCAAGTGTGTAGGTAGCCTCATAACCAGGGGGCTCAGTTGGCCTAGTTCAGTGCAGATTCAAGTGGAAGATTTCCAAGAAACTGTACTGGGGTGACAGGGGCTTATGTAGGGTTAAGCATGTTGAGGTAAAATGTATTGTTTACCCAGGGTCAGTGGTCAGTGGGTTGAAGTTGAAACATGGTTTTAGATGAAGTTTCTGTTAGAGTTTGGTGCAGTGATCGATCAGGTATGATATTTAGATTACTTGAGCCAAGAAAAAGAAAGGGTTTCGATCAGTGTGTGTTATCAACAAAAGCACAAATTTTAAAAATTAAAATTCTATTACCTTTACTGCCATTATCAAAAGTTGTGTCTTGATTGGTTAGTTACTGCCCATTTATTCTGAGATAAGGGTCGCGATTGAGCCCTAGTGCGTGATGCAAAGTGAACATTATTTCGGCGCGTGTCACCATCGCTATATAGGCGCACGCGCTAACCTTACGCGCGACGGAAATCACGACCGCGCGCTATAAAGACGTAAACAACTGTTCCGTTTTTAGGAAGAAATTGCCATTTTTTCTCTTATTAGTTCATTTATTTGGGTAATAGAATAGAAATAAAGGGTGCGAGTCCTGTTTATGCCGAAATAAGGTGTCCTCGCAGTAAAAACTTTGAATAATGGGTCTCGGCTTCGCCTCACCATTAATCCATGTTTTTACTGCCTCGGACACAGTATTCTTGCATAAACAGGAACATCTTTACCCTTATTACTTCATTTTACTCTATTTATTTTTGTTTTTCAAGAGAAATTTTTGTAAAACAGTTAAAAAAAAAGTGGTTTGAAAATGCAATTAAAAAAATTCCACATTAGCACATAGCTTTTTAACTAAAAAAAAATGCAGGAGCTCATTGCTGATAGATATAATGACCAACTTTCTGTTCACAAATAAAGTGCTTGCAATGAGAGATTTCACAAAGCAGGTGCCTAAAATGTGAAAATTCATAAAATTAAAAAAAAAAAAAAAAAAAAAAAAAAAACGGATGCCTCAAAATCTCTCATGCACCTTGAATATGTATAGCAATTTGAAATAGTGAATGAGCAAATTACCAAACTGTTGAAAATATGGAAAAAATCATGAAAAACATCAAACAGGCTAACATATAATTTTTGTATTTCTGTACTTTATAGAGTAGTACCTAATGGATGAGCGTTTACATGTACAGGCACTATGTTCCAGGTTCTTCTCATTGGAAGGCCGTGTCCAGCAGAAGTTGAATTATTATCAGGATTTCAGATATTAATGATCCTTACTACTTCTAGAGTAGCAGTAGCATACCGTGGATAGTAGAACTTGGCATGAGGGAGAGGCTGTCGGATCTAATATAATTGACAAAGCTTGGTTTGTAGATTGTAGGTGGTGCACATTGTAGCAATTGAAAAGTTGTATTAATGTCTTCGTTAAAAATTTGTCGGCTGCCAGACGGGCCCCCTACGTCTTGGATACTTTGATACATTCATGAGCCAATATAGGCAATGTATAGATTGCAAAGCTTTACAGGTCTGTAGATTTGAGGGTGGTCAAGACGGGGCTGTAATGGCTGTAGTGGAAGGAGCATAGGAGGTATCTCACACTTCTACCGCAAACATGATTCCCATTGTTTTGTATCGGCATGTTCCGGGTGGGGGGTCACGCCACATATGAAATGGATATGGGTGTTGGTTAAGGCTCAGCCGCTCAAAGCAGGGGATTACGGTGACAGAGGACTGAAAAAAAGTAGCTGCCTTTGTTTTGGTGAGAGACAGCCAAATTGCCCCAAATAGGTGTTTTCGAGTGACAAATTTGCCAAATTTCCAAAAAATTTGGGGTCTTTGATGGGTGAGATCTTTGCAGAATCTCTAAAACAAAATAGGTCTTTGGGTGAAAATTTCAAAATTTCCCAAAATAGGGGTCTTTGGGTGACAGTGTGAAAATTTTCACAAATATGTGGTCTTTGGTTGAAAATTAAAAAAAAATATGGGGTTCTTGGGGGACAATGATGCTTGATTGAAAAGGGGGTCGTACAGCCTAACATACGTGTCACTTCCACGATGGGAGTGCCCCCCCCCATCGGCGCACCTGTGTTGCAGGAAAGATCAAGGAGAAAGAAAGCGTTTTATGTGGATCTGTGCTGTTGTTTTTTGATTTGAGCTGTGAGATGTGGGCTGTGCTGGGGGTAACGTTGTGTGCATTGGAGCCTTGGTAAACCATCCACAGGGGTCCGGAGGGGGTAAACCTATATGAGACCAGAAAGGTCACCCTCTACTGGTGACCTATGACGTATGCATAGACCAGACAAGACTGAGACAGCCCACTTTTGGTGTGCCATTGAAAAAGAGGTGCAAACCATCTCATTGAATTAATGGCGAACCAATATGCCACAGCCAAAAGTTACCTCAAAAAAAGTTCAAAAGCTACTATCAAGCTTATGTAGGGTGCAGTTGGGCCTATAGTAGTACCCGTAAAAGGAGGTCAGGAAATATTTGTATTCTGTGCACAAAGTGTTAATAATATAGTTGCAGCACATGCTATAAGGTGGTATGAAGCTGATAGTGTGGTGTCAAACGGCCATGTTTAGATTCAGGGACAACTTCCAAGATATTCTCAGTAGTTCGCAGATGTTTTTGATACAACCCATCCCATCCACCTGTTAAAAATATATTTGTTAAAAAAAAACAGTCATTTGACTGGCAGCTGGGACTCACTACATGAAGAACGAAAATAAACTAGAGCCGTAAAAATAAGAAACATGGCAGGAACGGAATAAAACAAAGGCGTAAAATCTAAGCTTCAACGTTTTTGTGGGTTTTGACTTGCTTAAACAATAGTAAGAATTTAAAACGTATTACAATCCTCTGACCAAATTGTAATTTTAACTTTGTAGCATCGTATCATAACAAACGGTGATTAGTACCAAGTGGTTGTAAAAAGTTATATTTCAGGCAAACAATTGAGAAACATTTGAGAAAAAAGGCAAAAACAAAGGGAAAACCGGGAAGAATAAGATTTCAAACAGGTTATACCTTTGTGTTGAGGGTAATGTATACATTCTAATGTCACAATTACCTATAATCATATGAATAAAATTAAGACATACCTTACATAGAGCGACTGGCCTTAAGATTACAAAGTCCTAAACCGATCCCCACTACACTACATGACTTAATGATAGTAAATGCGAAAATCAATAGATTGTTTTGTTTTTTTGGGGTTTTTTTTTTTTGGGTGTACTACTTTTTTCAAATTAAACTAAAATATA